>JABUQX010068591.1:0-2500 GCA_015478945.1 Trachelipus rathkii | reverse complement strand
ATTTTGCACTAACAGTATAGTTTAAATTTGTCAGATTTCATATTTCATTAAAATGAACTTATTTAATGAATGTTGTGGTAGAAAATAAAATATCTTCCATGCTGTGGAGCAACGTCGTCCCTCCTGACGATTCCCAAATATTAAATTGGTGACTAACTTGCAGCAGTCGCCCGTATATCTCCGATCGCGGATGGCACATTGGTGAGGCGCTGTCGCTGCTGCCCCAGAGCCCTGCTTGCATCTCGCGCCCCGATGTAATCGCACCGATGGTGTCCGGCTGCTGCTGTAATCCCCACACTAATAAAAGGGGCGGGCTGTGCGGAAGAATACTTTGTTTAAAATCTTTTTACAAAACATGGTCGGAAATGGCTTGGCAAAATTTTTTAATATTTCAGTTAACTTTTTATATTAAGGATACTAATATATCGTAGCATTTCATAAAATAGATACGGTACATATAAGTATGAGAGTATTGTACAATTGCCAGCTGATCCAACGGGCACGCTCGACCGTTTCCAGAGGTACTCAAATTTCCTGTTCTCTGATTGGTTAATGTAATTTTTTTTCAAATCGAAGGCGTTTCCGAGTTGATTTTGCACACGGCTGTACTCGGGCTTCTGATAGTATATTCCTAGTTTACTTAATAAATTTATTGATCCTCTTATCCAAATTTTTGCCTTACAGAAACTAAGAGCTCACAGTATGGATATGACAAGATGCCAGATACTCTAGAGAGACTCTACTTGTTAATCAGACAAGTTTTAAGTAGAATATAAGGTGTAGCTGAAGTCAAAAGTTCCAGTTCCGGCCAGAACTTTTCGTCGGAACTTTTCCAAGGTTTCGAAAAGTTACGTTACCAGAACCCAAAAATTCTGGTTCCGTACATCCCTTTTATATATATATATATATATATATAGTTAAAGATAGTTATATATATATATATATATATATATATATATATATATATATATATATATATATATATATATATATATATATATACAAGGTATATATATATAGTTATATATATTTGATATATATTATTATATATATTAATATTATTATATATAATATATATATATATTATATATATATATATATATATTATTATATATATATTATTATACATAGTTATATTATTTATTCATTTTTATATATTTAGTCTACTATAATAAAATATTATATTATTATACATATATATTACATATATATATATATATATATATTAATTCAAGTCAATCTTCGAATAGTGTTACTTTCATTATCAGCTCTCTGAAACTAATTGAAATGTATCCCTAATAATTTGCTGCTGCATTTCTTCCACTTATATATATATATATATATATATATATATATATATATAAAGTATATATATATATATATATATATATATATATATATATATATATATATATATATATATATATATATATATATATATATATATATATATAAAGAATTTAGTAAACCAACTAAAATTGACATCAACATCAGAACATTAGAAATAAAAAGACAGTAAGAAGCCACATGCCATTAATAACTTTATAGTAAAAATATGCAGTTTAACCTTAATAACTACTGTAACTAAAAACTTGCCAATTTGGTTTAGGCAAAATATAATATATGATACCCAAACCATACATATACCTATCCAATCCTTTCTTAAATGTTGCAATTGGGTCGCACTCAACAACCTTTGTGGCAAACCATTCCAAAATTTTACAACCCTATTACTGAATGAATGCTTTCTTATATCAAGATGGCATGCTTTCTTCTTAATTTTCTTACTATGCCACCTGGTCTCCCATTCATGCTCTACTATGAAGAATTTATTGGTCTCTGTATTATCAATAGATGTAAATATTTTGTAGACTTGTATCATATCTCCTCTGAGAAATCACCTTTCTACAGAAAACATTACTAACTCCTCCAGTCTTTCCTCACAGCTCTTACCCTCAAACCCAGAAATCATCCTTGTTACTCTATGTTGCACTCTCTCTAGCATATCTAAGTCTTTCTTTAAATAAGGGGCCCAAACTTGTGCACAATACTCTAATACTGGCCTAACATAGCTTTTATACAGTTTACTTATAAATTCCTTGCTCTTGTAAACAACATTGTGATTTATTGTTCCCAGCATCTTATTAGCTTTATTCCTTGCTTCCAAACACTGATTAGCTACTTTCAAATTACTGCTTATGATCACACCTAAATCTTTTTCTTGGTCCACAGACTCCAGCCAATCCCCATTCATAATTAAAACTTTTATTTGAGTAACCTAGGTGAAGAACCTTACACTTTTTACTATTAAAATTCATTTGCCACTTATCTGCCCACCCAAGAAGTTTATCAAGATTATTTTGAATCTTTATACATCCTTCACTACCTCTAAGTGAGGTAGTCACTTATATATGAAGTGGCGCACGAAAACGTGCGAAAGCGTTTCACGCATAAATGCGAAACGGTTAACACCTAAACCCAACTGAACGAAGTACTACCG
>JABUQX010068590.1:40000-45545 GCA_015478945.1 Trachelipus rathkii | reverse complement strand
GAAAAGTGGATTGAGTCAGTAAAGGAATGTCTGGAGGAGAGAAATGTGAGTTTGGCAGTGGGCAAGAAGAAATGTGCATAATAGGAGTAAAGGGCCAGGGTTTTGTGAGGAGTATGGTTGTGGCCCACCTGGGCAAGGGGATGAACCCCATATTGTCGAGATACCACAGTTCTCACTAAAAGGTGTAAAGGGGGGCGGTAAGCTGGGCTTTCTTTTCGAATTAGGTCATGATCTTCTGCTTTACTATTCTTTTTCCGTGCATGTTATGCACCTTAGCCCCAGTCTTTTGGAGAAAGAAGGTGGGCGATGATGATTGATTATTATACAATTATATATATATATATATTATATATATATATATATAATATATATATATATATATATATATATATATATTATATATATATATATATATATATATAATACTATACATATAGTATATATATATGTATAATTCGCGTTATTTGTATATTATATATATATATTATATTATTATATATATATATATATATATATAATATATATATATATATATATATACTATATATATATATATATATATATATATATATATATTATATATATATGTATATATATATATATTATACTATATATAATATAATATATATATATATATATATATATATATATATATATATATATTATATATATATATATATAGTATATATATATATATATATATATATATATATATTATATATATATATATATATATATTATATATATATATATATATATATAATATATATATATATATAATATATATATATATATATATTATAATATATATATAATACTATATATATATATTATATTATATATATGATGTTAATAGGATGTATGTGTGTTGGGAACCGACCGGCTGGAGACCGAGAGAAAGTGGATTGAGTCGGTGACGAATGTCTGAAGGAGAGAAATGTGAGGTCTGGCCGTTAGGCGAGAATAAAGGGTGCGGTTTAGGATGAGGAATGGCGGGGGTTTTTGTATGGGGGCATGGTTTGTGGAGCCCACCTTGATCTCAGGGGATATGAATCCCTTACATTGGACGATTTACCCATATAGTGAGGTCACGTCGCGTGTCTTGTTTGCTCCATCTGCCTAGGTGTGGATCTGTCTTGTGACGGAGCTCTCCACTAAATTAATGGTACAGGAGGGGCGGTAAGGCTGTGGCTTTCTTTTTCGACGTGTCATGTATCTTCCTACTGCTTTTCTTTCGTGCTGTGTAGCGCCACCTTTACCCCCTGAATGCTTTGGGGCATAAATGATGAAGCTTTTTTGAAAGGGGGGGGTGAAAGAATATAAAAGGTGGTAATAAATAAGAAAAAAAAGGGGTAATAAATATATATATATATATAATATAGAATATATTATATATAATATATATTATATATTATATATTAATATAGTAATATATATATTATATATATATAGTATATATTATTATATATATATGGGAACCTGTAGAAATTATAGGGGAATTAAGTTTATGAGTGTTGTAGGAAGGTATATGCTGGTATTTTAGTCGGAAAGAGTGCGTCGAGTGGACTGAGGGACTTGATTGGTGGAAGAACAAGGTGCGTTAGGAGTGGTAGAGGATGTGAGGGTAATCATTTACATTGAAACAAATGATTGAGAAATAGGGAGAAGAAGAATAAATTATTGATTTAGGTTTTATGGATTTACAACAGGCGTTATGATAGAGTTAATAGGGAAGCCTTATGGCAGGGTATTAGTGATATATGGTGTGGTGGTAGGCTTCTGAATGGAATCAAAAGTATGTATGACGATAGTGAAGCGTGTGTAAGAATAAATGGTGTCAATGGTGATTGGTTTAGGATTAATAGCGGAGTGAGACAGGGTTGTGTTATGTCTCCTTGGTTATTTCAATTTGTATATGGATGGGGTTATGGAAAGAATTTTCGAGGTGGGGATGGCAGGAAATGGTGTTAGAATGATTGGAGAATGGAGAGAGTGGAAGGTGCCCTACCCTATTGTATTGCGATTGATTTGTTTCTGTGTGGCGAGTCTGAAGAGAGTTTGAGAGGATTGGTAGAGAGATTTGGCAGGTGTGTAAAAAGGGAGGGGTTTGAAAGTAAACGTAGAAAGAGTAAGGTTATGGTTTTGCAGTGAGGACAGTCCTCAGTGTGAAGTTATGTTAGATGATGAGCAGCTGGAGCAAGTGTCTGAGTTTAAATATTTAGGTATGTGTTGGATGAGAAGGAAACGGATGATGCAGAGTGTAGTAGGAAAGTTGTGAATGGCAGGAAGGTGGCTGGTGTAATTAAATCGTTGGTGAATGTAAAGGGACTAAGTCTGAGTGCGCTAGAGTCTTACATGAGGGTATGTTGTTACCTGTTGTTATCGTATGGAAGTGAGACTATGGGTCTGGAATAAGAAGTATAGATCATAAGTTCAATGTGTTCAGAATGGACAATCTAGGGGCATGCTAGTTTGAAAAGAATTAATAAAGTGAGGAATGAAACGTATTAGAGATGGTGTGGTTGTGAAGAAAGGGGTAAATGAGAGAATAAATGAAAGTATATGTGAGATGTTTGGTCATGTGGAAAGGAATGAATGAAAATAGTTCGGTTGGTTAAGCGGATGTTATAGTGCGGAGTTGTGTGGGAATCGACCGGCTGGGGAGACCGAAGAGAAAGTGGATTAGGTCCGTGAACGAATGTCTGAAGGAAGAAGAAATGTGGTTTGGCAGAGGCGAGAATAAAGATGCATGATAGGAGAGAATGCGGGGTTTTGAATGGGGGCATGGTTGTGGTCCCACCTGGCCCAGGGATGAACCCTTACATGACAATTTACCATAGTGAGGGTCCCTCGCGGTCCTATGAAGCTTTAGGGTGGATTTCTGTCTGTGACGAGCTCTCACTAATAATGGTACAGAGGGGGCAGGGTAAGGCTGGGCTTCTTTTCGACGTTTGTTTCATGTTCTCTACTTGCTTTCTTTTTCCGATAGCTTGTTACAGCACCTTACCCCCATCTTGGGGCAAAGAGGAAGGGTAAGGCATCGATCAATATTTTGTATCTATATATAAAAGTATGTATTTTAAAAATTATATATATAATATAATATATTATATATGATGCTCTAGGGTGGATTTCTGTCTGTGACGAGCTCTCACACTAATTTAATGGTACAGAGGGGGCGGTAAGGCTGGCTTTCTTTTCGACGTTTTTCATGTTTCTCCTACTGCTTTTCTTTTCCGATGCTTGTACAGCACCTTACCCCAATCTGGGGAAAGGGAAGGTAAGAAAGAAAGAATATATTATATATATATAAAGATATAAAGCATATGTAGATATTTCGAATACCTATAATTCAGCTTATAAAAATTTTTATAAAAATATATATATTATATATATTATATATATATATTATATAATATAATAATATATATTATATATATATATATTATATATATATATATTTATATATATTATATATATATATATATATATATATATATATATTGCTGGTTCCTTTTCCAGAAATGGTTTCTAGTTTGAAAAATCTTTGTGGATTCCAAGTGGCCATTGGGCATGCTAACGAATTAGAGTTTAAAAAGGAATTTTTAAGATTTTTTTCTACTTGTTCATCGACACAGCTTGGTGTCGAAACATATGTTTTTTTTCTATTCTTATACAATATATAAACCTTATAAGGTTTTATAGCATCAATGTAGTTTTATGGTGCTTCTTGAGATCTTATAAATGGGCAATATTTCATGAAATGAAATTTGGTTTGCCCTTCGATTATTGTTACTACTTCCTCAGAAGTTCTTTTTTTACCTCAAAAGGAACGATTAACAAAGAAAAGGCTGCGAGGGAACTGATAAAAGACACTGAAATAAGCTTTTCCATTAGATATTGTATAGCTTGTTATTACTGTTTTTCTGACGTCATTCCTGCTTTATGGGAGCAACTACCAGAAGATGAGAGACCTCAAATCGTTAATAGAAAATATAAAAATCTTTTAGGTATAGGAGGAGACAATGGGATGGTTAGGCTATGGAGTCAATTTTTGTTGGGAAAGCACAAAAACTTATTGAAAGGGGAAACTTTTTCATTTTATAAATTTAAGAAGTCTTTTGAAAATGAAATTTCATTTAAAAACTGCTTTGAAGAGCTAAATGAATTAGAAAGAAAGAAGGCTGTCAATTTTTCTATAAGCAAGTTGAACAAGAACCCATTATGGGAAACTGATGTATTTGCCCTTCAGTTATATTTACCTTTTCAAGTACATATTGAACAAGTAATATATTTGCTTCGCAATTTAGATGAGAAGCAGCTAATGTTTTTTCGGCCTCAAGAGTCATTTCATTATTTATTAAGTTGGCCTTATCAGCACTTGTTCATGGATACAGTGAATCGATTTTGGGACGTAATATCCAAAAGTGATTTTTGTATTATGCTTTATGACATCACCAGGTGGTGAACAACAATTGTGTTGGTTGTAAAGCCGCCTGGAAGAGAATCCAAACAACGCTGATCTATCTCTCAAATCAATTTAAAGGAAAACAAATTGAGAATACAAAAGATCAAACTTCATGCTCAAAAACATTTTTCTTTCGAATTGAAGGCCATTATAAAGTGACTAGGATTGGTGGTTGATAGTGTGAATGAGAATGAAAGAGAATGATACGAGTTCATGAATAGCTTTCGAGCAAAGATCACCGTAAACTTAAACTTATTATATATGACATCGTTCTCGTAATAAGATTCTACAAAATTTTTAATTCCCCTTTTATCATTTACTATTGAGAGATGACAGGAAAATTATAACGACTGATTTGGAAGAACAGACAACATCTAGGAGGAAGTCAACATACAAACAATAAATAGATAGCAATCAAAAGGGGAAAGTCAAAATATGCTAAAAAAGCTTTTTGAAATTGCAGTCGAAATCGAAACAAAGAACAATAAAATCACTATATTATCACTTTGAAAAATGTTGAGTACCAAAAGAAAGTGTTAATGATTTCAAAAGGAAATTATTATATGATTAAATCTGCCAAAGCGCAGCTTTTATGGAACCTTATTCCTAATGATTAAATTTGAAACAATTTCAGAAATTATCTTTAATTGGGCTTTGCGTGGTGATGAGATTAAAGAATTTCAACAAAGTTTATTGAATTCTTTTTCGCCTGATATTCTTTATTTCAATTCCAGCAAATTAAAATGTATTGATAAGTTTTTAGAATGGAATCTGTTTTCAGATGAGATTAAAGTGTTAAAAAAAAGCTTAGTTGCAAACGTTGACAAGTGGGGGAAACCTTTAACATTTTCAGTGTTTGAAGGGAATTTTGAAGAGATTGATTGCTATTTGAATTGGATTTTTTCTTCAGATATCGATATTAACAAATTTAAAAGGGATTTAGCATTTGCAATTTTTGATTATATGGACTGCTTTGATATTATCAAGGTTTTAAACTCTGTTAAAAAATTAGTCATTTGGGCTAACCTCTCTGAGATAGAGTGCAAAATGTTCAAACACAAATTTTCACTTAGTAAT
>JABUQX010068590.1:30000-35000 GCA_015478945.1 Trachelipus rathkii | reverse complement strand
AACATTCCGGATCGTTCCAACCAATTCTTGAACACACTTGACCTTGTTTCACCACAATAGTTCCTTCTCTCTTATAAGATACACCACTTTCGCTTCCTATTGGTAAAGTCGACCACACCTATATTCTTAATTTTTAATACTTTCTCTCAACAGCTCCATCCTGCCTACGCGTTTTTTCTGGTACTTTGATCGGGCAGATTGGGGGGCCTTGCGTCGCTTCTCGCTAACTATAATTGAATGACTGCTTGTGACTCTGGGGACGCTTCGGTTTCTGCGATAAGTTGGGAAGCTGTAATGTTGATTTGGGATGAGCAGTTCAATTCCCTCTTCGACTAAATCTTCTCTCCTCAAAATTGATGCTCAAATATGCTTGTTCCAATGTCATTCAGGCAAGAGGAGGTGTGTATCGGTAATGAAAAAGTTCTAGCACTCTTGCTAATTTTCATTCAGCTCGGAAATCATTGCAGGGATACTCTTCGACGCGCAAAGCGGGCTTTCATCAATGAAAGTGCGCTACCTCCTAGCTTTCTCATCCTGAAAAATCTTCTGCCTCTTGCCAAACAACATCTCTAACAACTTCTGTAAATTTGCCTTTCCTCCTCTTACTCGATCTGATGGTTCTGTTGCTATTCTGCAACTGAAAAGCAATCTCTTTTGGCCTCCTTTTTTTTCCTCTAATTAAACCCGGACAATTCTGACAATACTCCTCCTCTCAGGTGTCTTATGCCTTTACCTTTGAATACATTTGATCGAGTGCATGGCCTTTTGAAATCTATGAACGCAGAGGTGTTTCAGGGTGCCGGATGGCGTTTCTCCCGAATTTTGAGGGAATCGTGCTTTCCGTGCTTAACCCCGCCCCCACAGTTCAACCTATATTCTCTTATGTTTCTCAAAACTAAAACACTTTCCCTCAGTGTTTGAACGCGCACACGTCCAAAATATTCGAAAAGGAAGCCGTTCTGAATCATCCCTAACTATCGCATTATAGCTCTCACTTGTATTGTCTAACTTCTTTAAAATTATTCTCAACTCTCATTTCTTAGACCATTTGGAATCCCTTTCCCTTCTTTCTGATTCCCAGTACGGCTTTCGGTGCTCGAGATCTCCAGGTCTACTGGCGCATATACTTTCCTATCTTACGATTTGTGGTTTTCCGCCCTTAGGCACTACCGGGGAGACTTTGCGTGGTGGCGCTTGAACATATTCAAAGCATTTGACCGGGTATGGCACACGTCACTGCTCTCCAGCTCCCCTCCTTTAACGCTTTCCCCTCCTTCTTCTTGCTTTACTTTGTCTAGTTTTTCTCAAATCGCTAATAATCGCTGTGTTGACGGGGCGACTTCCTTCATCTTTCCTTTTAACAGTTGGTGTTCCTCAGGGTTCCTGTCTTATCTCACTTTATTCTTACTTTTCATATAATTAATCTCACCTGCACATCTAACTTAATCCACCTCACATGCCGATGACTCTAAACCCTTCATTCTTCAAACTCATTTCATTCTGCTCCCTTTTTACTTATAGATTGCAATCTCGTACTTATAATCTTTCCGAATCTGTTCTCGCTGATCTGGATATTTCCGGGTGGGGTCGTCTCAACCTTGTGAAATTTAATTCTTTAAAACTCACTCTACAAATCTCCCTCTCTAAAACACCTTCAACTTTTCTATCTCTTTTGCGACGGTTCTCTCGTCTCTCCTGTTGACGATATAAACATCCTTGGCCTTATTAAACAAAAAAATGTCTCGGAAACCTCACATCAAGGCGGCCTCGAAGAAACTGGGAGTTCTGTTTAGACTGCGAATGACTTTTTTTTTCCTCTTCTCAAGTTACTCCAGCTTATACAAGGGCCTCATCCACCCTTGTATGGAGTACTGCTCTCATATCTGGGGGGCTCTGGTTTTCACCCGGCTGTTTGGACAGGGTCGAGTCAAAAGCCAATAGGCTTATAAACTGTTCCGTATTTTCCACTTCTCTTGACCCTCTATCTTTGCGGCTCGATGTTGGTCGGCTTTATCGATCTTTTCTTATCAGATGACCGCAGGCACGTGCTCGAGGGAATTGTCACCGCGACCACACCTTTGCAACGCCTCGTAACACTAAGGGTGCTGTGTCTGCGCAAGAGTTTTTGTGTGGGTATTGGTAACTCCAGGTTAGTTCGTTCGCTGCGGTGCTTCCTTCTTTTCTGCCACCTCGGCTCTTGAATTCTCTTCCTCTCTGTGTTTCTGCTGAAAATTTAATGTCCTCACTTCAAAAGCCTGCGTCTGTGCTCATCTGCGTAATCTTGCGTTAAGTGTGCTTCTGAGGGCGTGCAACCCCCCCTCCTTGAAATAGGGCTTCGCCCGTGAATGGTGGTGATAACCTCAATAAAAAAAAAAAATTACCAAAAAAATAAAGATAAAAAAAATAGAAATAAAAAATAATATCGATAATCTGAAACACATTTTGAAGGTGATTCCTCATCCTCGGCAGTTGGGTTCTGTGCTAGCGTTTACTTATTTACAGGGTATTATTATTATTTTTATTCAAAATAATAAACTTAAAAATTACGCAAATCTGTAAAAAAAAAAAAAATAATAATAATTTATTGAAACCATTTTTTTTTTACTTTAAATATTTGTAGTTTTTAAAATAAGTCTCGTCTACTTTGGACTAGTGAATTCTCCACATATACCATATATATATATATAAATATGATTATAAAAATGAGAAATTTGGCCATTTAAAATTTTCATAGTTATTTTTATATTTTTAATGAAAATATAAACTTGAAATGTACGTCAATTTGTAAAAAAAAAAAAAAAGAAAAAAAAAATCACACTAAAGAGAGAGATTCCGCTGAGTTAATTGTGTGAAGATCTGAAGACACCTTGAAAGCTACCAATAAGCCTTAATAAACAAATTTTTCATGCTGATGCTTATTTTCTTTCAAGAAAAAGATAAATTTCTTACGCGTAAAATCAATGTAACTTTACCAGTACATTGGCCTGCGAGAGAGCCCATCGCGATGGGCAATGATATAATATAGTCGTTGCGTACTCTGATCCCATGTCCTCAAATTTTTTTTGAAAAGCCTAGCTTTCATTGGCCGAGTTTTAATAAAATTTACATTTACTACGTACTCTAAAACCATATTGAGTGGAATACTTAAGTTTCTTTTATGAAAGAGCTTCTTTGTGAATGATACACTGTGTCCACTCCACAATGAAAGTGGGGCTTTTGTAACCCACTGTAACGACCAGACATTGAACGGCCACCATCTGTACAAATACCAATGCATTTTGCCCACTCCAATTTATTATCATTCATAAATGAATCTAGGATCTCAAACAAGTCTTGAACTTTTGTACTTGCATTAATACTATTACAATATCAATCACCGTCTACGAGCGAGGCATAGCAAATTAAATGCGCATCCTTATTATTATCCACTGCTTCATCTAATTGCAGCCCAAATTCATTTTCTTTTATTTTTTCAATTAACTGATCATTGAGATCTTCCGCCATATGTTGGATTCTTCGACTAATAGTGTTGTCAGACAAAGGAACCTTTGAAAGTGCTTTTCCCGCCGACTCACCAATCATAATGTTCACTAAATCAACTGCAGCAGGTAGAATTAGCTCCTCTGCGATGGTGTGCGTTTTTTTTTTACATTGCGCGATTCTATATGCAACCTTATATGACGCCAGCAAAGCATTACTTGAAGTTGATACCTGCCGAGAAAAAGTACCTTTTTGGTGTTTTAATTCTTTCGCCTTCCTATCAAAAAAAACCTTGAGGTTTACCAATCATATCACGATGATTGGTTTCTATGTGCCTTTTGAGCTTACTTGGATTCATGCACTCAGGTGCCAAAACTTTGAGGCACAATACGCACTGCGGTCTCTGTTCGCCCCTAACATCAATGGCTATAAAGCCAAAATTCAAATAAGCTTCATCATATTTACGGTATTTCCGTTTTCTCAATTCACCACTTGTCCCTCCCACTATCTCTTCATTTTCACTACGACGCTTATTATCCATTTTTTATAAAGATCACACCAATATTTAAAATTTTAAATGTTAAAAGTCTTAAAAGAGATACCACTTCGCAACCCTTTTTGTTCACTAGTTACTAGTGACTAGTATTTATTATCCAACTAAATAAATATAACTGTAATTCATCTGACACACACCATATTAAAGAGAATATCATTCACGGACTGACTGCTGCCAGATTATACCAAGAGATTATAATCAGGGTTGGGGATTTTTTTGAGAAAAAAATCAATTTTGGATTTTTTGAGATTCGTGACGTCACGCGAAATATAATTTGTAAACAAACTTTTTTTTTTTAAGTTTGATATAGTATTATTTTAACTCCTAGGCCTAGCTCTCTGAGGTTCAAATCCTTAAATAAGGCCCTAAGACTATGACAAATGAAAGAGCAACATTAAGTGTGTTTCTGTAATATTGATGAATTATTAATCAGAAATAAAAGAGACATGTTTGAAACATGATCTTTTGTTGACATTTTTATAGTGTAGAAATTTGTAACAGAGTAGCCTTGCTATGATATTATTATAATAATTTTTTATTTTCTTTAAAGTTAAATAAATAAAAAAAAAAAAAAAAAAAAAAAAAATATGTTTTAAAAAAAAAAAAAAATCTAAAAGGGCAAAAAATCATGATTTTATGGAGCAAAAAATCAATTGAAAAAATCAATTGATTTTTTTCCGTGCATCCCTGAAATATTTAATTGGCCTTAAAACTGTAAAAATGTAACATATATGACTCGCAGAACGTCGATGCTTCTAAGAAATGGTATTATTCAAACACACACAACACACACACACACTATATATAAATATATATACTATAAATATTATATATATATATATTTATATATATATATATATATATATATATATATATATATATATATATATATATATAATAATAAAGTGGGTAATTTTTTTTTTTAGAAAAAAATAATTTTTTAATTATTTTTGTTTTTTAGGAT
>JABUQX010068590.1:15000-25000 GCA_015478945.1 Trachelipus rathkii | reverse complement strand
AGGAGAGGGCACAGCGTTTCAAACGGGTGAGGTATAGGGTGGGATCAGCAGTAGCAGGAGGGAAAGATTGAGAGAAGAACTCGCCCGGCAGACGGAGAGTAGAGCCATAAACGAGTTCGGAAGCTGAACACTGAAGGTCTTCCTTAACGGCAGTGCGTATACCAAGCATAACCAAAGGGAGGGCTTCCGTCCAATGTTCTGGTTGTGGGTGTGCCATGAGAGAAGCCTTTAGCTGACGGTGAAACCTTTCACAAATCCCGTTCGAGATAGGGTGGAAACTGGTTGTATGGATCTTCTCAGAACCAAGCAAGCGCATCAAATCTTTCCAAAGGAAGGATTCGAAAACGCGACCTTGATCCGTTGTGACCGAGAGAGGAATGCCAAACCGAGAGATCCAATGGGACAAGAAAGCTTTAGCAATAGATTCAGCTGTAGCAACAGAGAGTGGGATAGCTTCCGTCCAACGAGTGAACCTATCAATACAGGTGAGGATATATCGCTTGCCATGAGAAGGTGGGAGAGGTCCAACAATGTCGATGTGGACTCTCTCAAACCGTTGACCAGGAGGCAAGAAAGTGCCTAAGGGAGCTTTAGTATGTCTTTGCACTTTAGAGCGCTGACAAGCCATACAGGCGCGGACCCAGTTCGCTACGTCGGCGTTAACTTTAGGCCACACAAAACGAGCCGTTACCAGTTTGCGTGAAGCCTCGACGCCAGGGTGTGAAAGCGAGTGGAGATTGCAGAAGACTGCCTTTCGCAGAGAATTTGGAACGAAAGGGCGAGGGTGGCCTGTTGAAGTGTCACACAAGAGTCTCTTCTCTATGCCCGGAAGATTGAGCCACTGCAGCTGTAGAGAAGAGTCCTGCTGAAGATCGATATTGTCTTGCTCCTGGCACGTGGCCATGGCTGCGTAATCAATGTCAGGAATGGGGGAAAGAGCGTTAATTTCAATCCGAGAAAGAGCATCCGCGGTGAAATTATCCACTCCGGAGATGTGCCGTATGTCTGTAGTAAACTGGGAAACGAATTCAAGAGACGAGCTTCACGGGGGGAGTGACGTTCATGCCGTGAAGCCATTGCGAAAGTGATCGCTTTGTGGTCGGTCAGGATGTGGAACTCCCGTCCTTCCAAAAAGTACCGAAAATGGCGAACAGCAAGGTACATAGCAAGCAATTCCCGTCCAAAAGCACTATACCTTGTTTCGGCGGGTTGCAGCTTGCGTGAAAAGAAGGCAAGTGGGCACCATTCGCCCTTTTGAAACTGCTGAAGCACCGCACCAACAGCGAAATCGGAGGCATCTACCTGCACTCTCGCTGGTGCGGTATCGTGGGGATGAACTAAAAGAGTGGCGGAGGTGAGGGCTTCTTTGGAAGCCTCAAAAGCAGACTCTGCTGCCGGAGACCAGTCGACTTTAGTGGTGCTGCCTCGCTGTTTAGGACGAATGAGTGCGGTAAGCGGGCCTAGGAGGGCTGCCGCTGATTTCAGAAATCTGTGGTAAAAGTTGATCATTCCCAGATATTGACGAAGTTGCTTTTGATTTTGGGGAAGAGGAAAGGCTCGGATAGCGGCGACACGGTCTACAAGAGGGCAAATACCCTCAGCCGAGACTGTGTGACCAAGGAATGTAAGAGAAGACGCGCCGAATACGCACTTGGTAGGATTGAGACGAATTCCCGCATCATCCAACCTACCAAAAACGGCACGTAGGTGATCCATATGTTCTTCAGGAGAGGAGGAAGCGACCAAAAGATCATCTAAATATGCCCAAGCAAAAGGAAGGCCACGGAGGATAGAATCGATGAACCTCTGGAAGGACTGGGCTGCATTTTTCAAACCGAATGGCATTCTTGTATACTCAAAGAGGCCAAAGGGGGTGATTACAGCTGTCTTGGGAACGTCCTCCGGAGCCACGGGTATCTGATGGTAGGCTCGAATTAAGTCCAAAGAAGAAAAAATGGTGTTGCCAGACAGGTGGGAAGTGAAACTTTGTATATGCGGTACAGGGTACCTATCCGGTGTTGTGGCAGAATTCAAAGCCCTAAAATCACCACAGGGTCTCCAATCGCCCGTGGTGCCTTTAGGGACCATGTGTAGCGGAGAAGACCAACAACTCTTGGAAGGGCGCACAATGCCAAGTTGCAACATGTGATCAAACTCGGCCTTGGCGGCTTTGAGTTTATCAGGAGGGAGGCGGCGAGCTCGAGCAAAGGTGGGTGGGCCAGTGGTCTCTATATGATGTTCCACAGAATGCTTAAGAGGGGTGTCTGAAGAGCAAGGATGCAATAAAGAAGGAAAGTCCTCCTGCAGGATAGAAAGGAAGGGAGACACTACCGAAGAAGGCGGGGCGATAGCGGAAATGCCCCTTAGCTCTGAAGAACCTAGGGAACCGTGAGAGTAAAGAGAAGTATCACCGTCAACTAGACGCCTATTACGAAGGTCTACCATAAGATTGAAATGGGACAAAAAGTCAGCGCCGAGGATGGGCTGTGTCACTTCAGCGACGAGAAAAACCACGGGAACTGGCGGCGGAGAGACAGATCCAACGTACATAACCGCTCTCCATATACCGGAATGGAAGAGCCATTAGCAGCGAAGAGTTGACGGCCTGAAAGAGGGATAGCCGAGTCTTGAGAAGGGTTGTGTGGTAAAATCGAAAGGCTAGCGCCGGAATCGATCAAGAAGGCAAGTTTAGTGGACTGATCGTAGATACGAAGAACATCCTGTGTAGTAGGAGGGGAAGAAGAAAAAGCACCAGCATCTCCCGTCGCCCCTACGACGGGTTGGCTGCTGAGTTTCCCTGAAAGAGAGGGCAGGAAGGATCGCATTTCTTGGCATCCATGCCGAAAGTATGGTGATAATAACAGTACCCATGAGGATACTGGCGCTGGCGTGAGGAAGAAGCAGAAGGTGAACGAGGACCGCGAGAAGGACGAAAGTTGGAAGGAGTGGGATCACGAGAGCGAAAAGTGTTATTATTAATTGCCGCTGTAAGGGAGAGAAGGGCCGTTTTAATATCGGCCATGCCAGTTTCGAGAACCGAAACCCGGGTATCCAGAGCTGCCGAAGGAGGAGGTTGTACTGCGAAAGCGTGAGAGTAGGAAGGTTGGTGTGGGTGAGAATAAGGAGGTTGAGCTGGATAGGCGGCAGAAGGCGGTTGAGGAACAAGAGGGGGAGGAAGGGTGGCGGAGTTGTTGGTAGAGTACTGGGGAATGTGTTGGGCGTGAGTTGTAGATGGTTGAGGAGGTGCGAGAGTTGAAGAGGTAGGAGAAAGAGAGGAAACGGCGTAAGAGGTGTGGACCAAAGGCTCCACCGGAGGGCGCAAAATTCTGTCTGCTGTAGCGGCAAACTCAGTGAGGGACAACGTCGGGTTTATTGATTGCAGTACGCTGTGATGTCGAGCAGGCATCTTCTGGAGGAAGAGGGTGCGAATTATTTTCTCTTCCCGTGTAGATGGAGTGCCGCCCAACAAACCCAGCATCCCTACCATCAATTCCGAGGGTTTCTGGTCGCCCAGTGAGATGCCTCCAAGCAGAGTTTCCAATTGTTCCTCTCTGGTGGGAGCCAAGCGGTCGATAATAAGGGTTTTGAGCGTGTTGTAAGGGGTTGTAGAGTTTCTAGTTGTTGCCAGGCCATCCCTGATTTTGAGGAGGCAAGATTCTGGTAGAGCATTCACAACTCTCGAATATCTCTCCTTCTCGTCTTCGATGGTCAGGAGCGCTGACTCAGCCAGGTCAAACCAAAGCTCGGGATTGTTTACGAAGAAAGGTTGCAAATGGAATGCTCGCGAGGGAGTAGACATGATGAAAGGCGTAGAAGTTGGTAGAGTGAAAGAAAGAAAAAAAAATTAAATAAGATTTGGAGCGAGCGGAGGCACTAATAACGGACCGAGGGTGGAAAAATCAAAGAAATTACAACCTTAGGAGCTAGACCAAGGGTTAAAATGAGGCTGCTGCGATATAAATTGCCAAAATACTTATATATATATATATAATAATTAAAGTTTTTCTCTTTTTTTTTTTTTTTTTTACTATTATTTTTTTTTATTTGAGTGAGTGTACGAGGGTATCCACAGCACACAAGGTGTGGCTATACCTTGTTAGGGGTACCACAACAGGGGCGATAATAATAATAATATTAATATAATAATAATAATAATAATAAAAAAAAAAAAATAATAATAATAATAATAATAATAATAATAATAATAATAATAATAATAATAATAATAATAATAATAATAATAATAATAATAATAATAATAATAATAATAATAATAAAAAAAAAAAAAAAAATAAAAAATACCCGAATGTAGAACAAATTATATGTTCCGTATGAAATACAGAACTGTACCAAGGTAGGGGTCCAACAGCGTTAGTTTGATACTCTGCCGACGAAGCTGGCTCTTGATGGCTGCAGCTGGGCTCGAGAAAGCTGTGAAGTAGATAGAAAAAGGCACAAACACAATGAGTGGGTAAATCTACCCGTTAAAAAAAACAATACCTACAAACGGTACAAAAGTGATTGGGTTCGTTTGTAATAGTTTTTTCTGGCTTTGTTGTGGGTGTTCTGATTCCCTCCTGGGAATTCAATCTTCACTCTTCGGGGTCACTATCTGAAGCTGGGTGCTTAGGACCGCTTCTTTAAGGTTGATTGAGAAGTTAATGTTCTTACAATTTTTATTTTCCTACTTCTATTTTACAAGTGAGGGTTGGACCCCTGTCCTTGTTTTTGGGTTTAATTATTTAATTAGCATTCATTTGCTTGTATTTTAATATAATGTTGTAATTTTGCTATTATTTTGTACTAATTCTCTAGAAGGAAGCTACATGCTGTTGCGATTTCAAAAGTGATAAGTCGGCGGCTTGGAGGCGTGGCTTAGTTCCACGAAACTACAACCATATCTTAAACATAGGGCGTGTTCGGCTCTACTCTGTAACTTTGTAGTTCAGCTCTGTAGTTCAGCTCTGTATAGATGTTCTTTCCACTTCCACAGAGAGTACCTTTCCACAGTACCCCCCTGCAGAGCTGAGGCCGGGGCGCTCTAATCCCGGTAGCGGAGTGGCCGGCGCAAATGACGGCCTCTGCTCGATACGTCTCTAGCGTAACTCTTTAAATTATTGAGTGTGATGCTGCCTGTACTTCCCATGAAAAAAGTCAGCGAAGATGACTTGGAGCACCTATGGCCCCATCTTATCAAGTACTTTGGGTCTGTCAAGAGCAAGAAGGAGCATATTGAGGGCAATAGAGTGATGTACAAGGGAAAGATTGATTGCTCTCAATGTAAAAAAAACCTTCACTTTTGCATTAAATCAACACATAGCCTTGATCGTAACGTAATATACCGATACTTTTTAGTTTGAATTTTATTTCTTTTTAATTTTAAAATCCAAGCATTAAAGGAATAAGGATCTTTTTTTTTTTTTTAGTTTGTAACTTTTCTTTTAGCAAGTCCTTCTTTGCACAAGGAACTGTGTACTGCAATTGAAGGAGGTTCAAAGCGGGCCCGGAGCTGCTCAACAGACAGTGAGACCCTCGCAAAAAAACATCAGACCATTATTCTCCAGTCTATGTCGAGATATTTAAATAGAAGAGAGCTCTTGAGTTGCTTTAAAAGTAAGTGTTTTATTTTAAGTACAGGTTAACTATAAGTTGTGTCACAACTAACAGGTTAAAAAACTAACAGAATACAGTCCATACAAAAATACCAAGTTTCATTTGTCATTAATATCATTTCTCATCAAATATTTTTTGTTTCTAAGATTTCTGCGTACAATGAACATTGGGCCCTATTCACATTGTGGCGTCTGAGTCTTGTCGAATTTTCTGTCCTATCTGAACTCCTGATTTCGCACCTCTCCTCCCAGAAGAAAATGACGAGGGATCTTGATGTCATATGCATAAAAGGGAAGGCTGATTTAATCAACATTATCAGCTAAGGTCAGTTATGGCGGCCACACCGGCAGACGAGTGGACTGGGAACAACAAACCAAGAGTTTTTTCTTGGGGATGACGGCTCATGGAAATAAGAATTTGAATACTTGAAGAGAGAGAAAGAGGCTCTCTTTGCCTGTAAAAAGTTACTGTTTTCAGGACAGCACAGTCCTAGCCAACAATATTACGGATATTCATCAATAATTTGGCATTGAGCATAAGGTCAGTAAAAATCAATATGAAATAATAACGTAATGCTGAAAAAAATATAACTCCCAATTAATAAGGAAACAACTAAATTAAACAAAAATTATATTTAGGTTGTCCTTGGCATTACAATCACGATAACGGTGCTCATTTTTCTGTGCAGCCCTTTCGGTGGATGCTCAATGCACGAAACGGGTGACGAAGAGGAAGAAGAACAAGTGCACCGATTGCAGAGATAGTGTTTAACGCGTGAAGAGATGGAGCAAATTAGTAACACAGAGGTTCTGCAGACAAAACCTCTCCAGCTAGAAAATCTGCCTTGAAGGAACATATGACATTAGCTTAATTACACAATCGCCGTTTGCATTTCTACACATTAAACTCTTGGGCTACTAAGAAATGTTTCAAAGTTCTCGCTGGTCCCTTCAGTGTCAAGATCGATTTAATAAGACACTTACCAAAGCCCAGGATTGTGGCTGCCTCAAAAATCAAAACTTTACAATGCTGTTAGAATTAAGAAGGCAGTTGGTAACAAAGCTTTAACAACACAAGTGTTACTCGCTAACTCTATATACGATTCTATAAAAGATCTGCTTAAGACCTTGATGGTCGCATGGCACATATCAACAACATTTGTATGGAGCAAGAAGCCTTGTCTTACAGTACTTAATAAAAGTGATAAGGAGGTAATTGCGGAGTACATGGAAATAATGGCCACCTATTGCTGTTAGGCTTGATATGTTGCAGAAAGAGAAGAATGCGTCGGGAGTCCTATTGTCTAATTTCTTACTCCTCAAGGACAAGATCGGGGAAATGCAACGAGAGGTGGAAAATTTTAACTATGCCAAAAACTTAGTCAACTACTTGCTAAAGCAACCAAAGGCAAACAAAGGGAAAGAAAAGTGCTTTGAACCGAGGTTCAGCAGTCTTTTTGATGATTTGATTTGCTTATGGCAACAGCCCTGCATCTTCACTTCAAACTCGGAGGGGTACGTAGGTTAAATGATGGGAAGTTCCAAGCTGCAAAGACCAGGATACTGAAGAAAATAAAGTGTAATATTGCATCAAATCTTACTCGTCCACATTAAGGCACTGAAGGTGATGGGACTGAGTCTGAAAGTGACCCATTTATGGTGAGTTATTTTTTTAATTTTGAAACAAGCTTTAAGCGTCTCTTTATATATATATATATATATATATATATATTAATATATTATATAATATATTATATATATATTATATATATATATATATATAATATATTATATATATATTATATATATATATATATATATATATATATATATATACATTTATTATTACATAATATATATAATATATATATATATATTCAACAAAACACTGACATAATCTTCAAATGAAACTTAAAAAATATTTGAGTTCTTGATACCATTTCCAAATATTTCAGAAACTGGAGGGCATATATCCAGCAGACACCTCTGGAGGAGAAGTTGGGACAAATCTTGGATAGCTGGGCTGCAGTAAATGTTCACATAAAAAAAACAAAGTTTTAACCAAACATCACTAGAAACCTGTTTCCGTGTGAATACCAAGAGGTCTGGGTGGACTTGTTTATTAAGTATAATACCCATTAACCCAGCTCAGCGCCGTGGAGCAAGGTTGTTTTTAGTCAAGGCTCTGACATTCTAAGACCAAAAGGGCAACCATGGCATCCATCAATTTTGAAAAATTATCTTTATTAAAGGGAATATGACCCTAATACAGAATGGAGGAGGAGGAGGAGGAAGAGATCACAGATAATTGAATAAGATTAAAATCTTTCTCATTTTTTTTGTTATATATATATTTGCATCTTTCAATTAAAATTTAAAAATAATTCATCTTTAAATACTTGCGCTTTATTTTTTTTATTTTTTTTGCGCTCCTAAATTTGTGCTTTTAAAAAAAAATTTGATTTGCGGACATGTGCGCTTTGCGCATGCGGACTAATTTTTATGAAAAATTGTGCGCTTTTTTGCGCTTGCGGACCAAGTTTTTCCCACTTTGCGCTTATTTGCGTTTGCTGCTCTAAAGTTTAAAATTGCGCACCCACCTCTGGTAAATAATGATAATATATTCACATAGAAATAAAAGAACATGTTTGAAAACATGACTTTTGTTGACAATTTTTTATAATGTAGAAATTTGAAACATAGTAGTCTTGCTATGATATTATTATTCTATTTTTTTTTATTTCTATTGAAATTAAATCACTTAAATACAGGGTTGGGGATTTTTTTTTTTTTTTTTAGAAAAAAATCAATTTTTGATTTTTTTGATTTTATTGGTTTTTTTTTGATTTTTTTGATTTTCTGATTTCGTAACGTCACGCGAAATATATATATTTATATATATATACATATATATATATTTATTTTATATTTAAATATATATATTATATATAAATATTAAAAATTCCAATAAATATATATCATATCTTTATACATTTATATGTATATATATATATATATATATATTATATATATATATATAATATATATATATATATATTATATATATATATATATATTATATATATATATAAGAAACGCATGAATCCAATCTAGAGTGTCCCATTCAAACCATAAAAATTAAGAATAGGAAATTTTTTTTAATAATATTAATGAAAGCAATTATAATTAAGAAACACATGGGCTACCTTGACTTGTCCCAGTCAACCAATAATACTCAATAGTTCTTAATAATAATTAAAAACCTCACTACCGCGAATGTCCCAGTCAATCCATTATTATTAATAAATAAGAATAATATTCAAGAACCAAATGGGCCTATCTAGACTGTCCCAGTCAACCCATAATAAATAATAATTAAGAGAATAATATTAAGAAGTGCAATTAACCTCTAGAATTTCACAGTCAACCCATAATATATAAGAATAATAATAATTAAGAAGCCGCATGGTAATATTTAGACTGTCCCAGTCAACATAATAAAATTAATAATTAACAAGCCGCATTGGCCTCTAGAATGTCCAGTCAACCCATAGAAATAATAAATAAGAATAATACATAAGAAGACGTATGGGCCTATCTAGGTCAAGGTCAACCAAGTAATAATTAATAAATTAAATAATAATTAAGAAGCCACATTTGCCATCCTCTAGAATTGTCCCAGTCAACTCATAATAAAAATCAAATAATAATTAAAAAGCCGCGATGGTCCTTTTTAGACTCTCCTAGTCCACCCAATAAAAAATTTATTAAGATGCAAGTTGGCCACCCTAGAATGTCAAGTCACCATGAAAAATAAAAGTAATAAGCATAATACTTAAGAAGCTCGTATAGCCGTATCTAGACTGTCCCGTCACGCAATAATAATATATATAATTAATAATTAAAAAATAATAATTAAGAACCGCATTGACGCCTCTAGAAATGTTCCAGTCAACTCATAATAAATAATAATAATATACTTAGAAGCCCGCATGGTCCTTTTTAGACTGTCCCAGTCAACCAATAAAATTTATTAATGTAAGAAGCATTGACCCCTCTAGAAATGTCCCAGTCAACTCCTAATAATATCAAATAATAAATAAGAATAATACTTAAGAAGCCGCATGGGCCCTATCTAGACTGTCCCAGTCAACCAATAATAATTAATAACTAAAAATAATAATTACGAAGCCGCATTGACGCCCTCCAGAAATGTCCATCAAATCATAATAAATACGATTAATACTTACAGAAGCGCTTGGTCCCTTTTTAGAATCTCTCCTAGTCAACAATAAAAATTAATAATTAAAGCCGCATTGATGCCTCTAGAATGTCCCAGTCAATCCATAATAAGTAATAAATAAGAATACATACTTAAGAGCGCATGG
>JABUQX010068590.1:2500-10000 GCA_015478945.1 Trachelipus rathkii | reverse complement strand
GTGGCCATATATTTATTTTTAAAAATTAAAAAATAGTATCTTTAGGAATAATAAATGCAAATATAACATTAATAACTTTTTTATGTTTTGTATTTATTCAAAAAATATTCCAATTTCCATTTTCCAGTAAGTATTAACCAAGTTTAGCTACTTAGCTTTTATATTTAATGATTACAATTTACAAGAAGATTCTTTACTAGCTACAATATAAAGGAAAATAAAATAATGGAAAAAGAAACCTCAATTAATCATCTGAAAAGACAAAATAAAAAAACGCTATTACTGCAAACATGACATAATAATAATATACTCCTTTAGATAAAGTTAGATATCATTCAATACTCAAATTCAAATATTCTCAAATTGTGATGCAAAAACATTAAGTTTTCACTAGTTTCTGGCGAGAGCCTGTTCCTTTTTGGGGTGTTTACATTCCCACCTACACTAAAAATACGCTCGCTCTCGACTGATGTGGGAGGGGGTAATAATTATTTTCTTGCAAGGACTGATAATAATGGAAACCTTGGCCCATTTTCATGCACCACTGAAAGGTTCTCTTCTGTAGCAGCATCTCCATGTTTCGTTGAGCCTCATCTCCTCTTTCACAGATTGCAAATTTGAAATATCTTTGCTCCTCGATGACTGTCTCTTCAGTATTTTTTGATGGGGTTCCTTGGTGTGATTCCTTTGAAGGTGAATGAGATGTCTAGGGTTGGGATTAAGAAAAAACGGTTCGTTTTTTAAAAAAAAAAAACACGTTTTTTTTTTAAAAAAAGACCAATGGCCAAAATTTTTGGTTTTTTTTATTTTTTTTTTAAATTACTTATTTTTCATATATATCAAGTCTTTTTGGGGTATTTAGCATTAAAATACAGTAAATACAATATGTTAAAAGAGGTATACAATATATAAAGTAGAGTTTAGTGCTTAATAAAGTTTTATTAGAGCTCTAGGGCATATAATTATTACATTTCACATGATCAATTATTATATTATTATTAATTAATTATTATTATTATTATGAGTAGTGAGTGATTATTATTATTATTATTATATATATATATATATTATATATATATATATATATAATATATATATATATATAATATATATATATATGATATATATATATATATATGATATATATATATATATATAATTCTTCCTCTACTTTTCTCCCAAGACTGGTGGTAAGTGCGTAACAAGCATCAGAAAGAAAAGCAGTAGAAGAATATGACAAAGTCAAAAAGAAAGCAGCCTTACCTCCCTTCCCTCTGTTCCTTAATTAGTAAGGACTTCGTCGCACGTCAGAAAAATCCACCCTATAGCTTCACGGGACTGCGACGGACCCTCACTATGGTAAAAATCATCAAGTGAAGGGTTCATCCTTGACACCAGGGGGGCAAACAACCATATAACCCCTACAAAAAAACCCCGACATTCTCTCTTATTATGCCCTTATTTCTCGCCTCTGCCAAACTCACATTTCTCTCCTTCAACATTCGTTACTGACTCAATCCAAACTTTTTTCTTGATCTCCCAGCCGGTCGTTTTCAACACACTCGCCACTATACATCTGCTTAAAGAACCAAAACTATCATTCATCTTTCCACATGACCAAACCATCTCAACATACTTTCATTTATTCTCTCGTTTACTCCTTTCTTCACACACACAGTCTCTAATATGTTCATTCCTCATTTTTATTCAATTCTTCTCACACCCTAGCATGCCCCTAAGATCGTCCATCTGAACACATTGAACTTAGATCTATATCTTTCTTTATTCATGCCAAATAGTCTCATACTATACAATAACACAGGTAACAACATATCCCTCATGTAAGAATCTAGCGCACTAAAGACTTAGTCCCTTTGCATTCACCAAACATTTTGATTGCACCAGCCACCTTCTTGCCATTCACGACTTTCCTACTAAACTCTGCATCATCCGTTCCTTCTCATCCAACATATATATCTTAAATATTAAAACTCAGACACTTGTTTCCAGCGGCTCACCATCTAACATAGCTTCACACTGAGGGCTGTCTCCCCACTCACAACCATAACCTTACTCTAATCTACGTTTACTTTCAAACCCCTCCTTTTACACACCCTGCCAAATCTCTCTACCAATCCTCTCAAACTCTCTTCAGATTCGCCACACAAAACCAAATCATCCGCATATCATAGGTAGGGCACCTCCCACTCATCTCCATCATTCTTACACACCATTTCCTGTCACGCCCACCTTTCAATTCTTTCATAACCCCTCATATACAAATTGAATAAGAACCAAGGAGACATAACACCAAAGCCTGTCTCACTCCGCTATTAATTCTAAACCACTCACCCATTGACCACCTCTTTAATTCTTACACACGCTTCATTATTGTCATACATACTTTTGATTCCATTCAGAAGCCTACCACCAACACCATATATCACTAATACCTGCCATAAAGCTTCCCTATTAACTCTATCATACGCCTGTTGTAAATCCATAAAACCTAAAATACAATTTCCTCTTCTCCATCATTTTCTCAATCATTTTGTTTCAATGTAAGATTTTGATTCCCACTCCTCTACTACTCCAAACTGCACCTTATTCTTCACCAATCAGTCCTTCAGTCACTCTGCGCACTCTTTCGACAAAACACCAGGATAATATCTTCCTACAACACTCAATAAACTTAATACCCCTATAATTTCTACAGTTCCATTTATCTCCCTTACCCTTATATATAAGGGTACTATTATCTGCTCTTCTCCAATCCTCGAAACTATACCTCCATAAAACGCTTTAGTACACAACTCAAGATCCAATCATCACCATCTTGCTCCGTTCTTGATCAATTTCTCACCAGTAATTTTCATCTATACCTCAGATTTACCATTCTTTCAACTTTCTCACTCTATCCATTTCCTCTTCTTGCTAATAAACTCATCCCAAAATAACTATTCCTTCTTGTACCATCAAACCACAACACCAGCATTATCACCTACATTACTGCCAATCTTATCCAATTTTTCAAGTGTTCTTTAAACACTCACTCCCATCATTCATCAAATTAACAAAAAACCATCCCTATTCATTATTCTAAAGCAGGTTTCCCCTTATTCTAATTCTAACCTTTCGCGCTCCTTCCAGAAGAGCTTCCTATTCCCTTGTTATGTCCCCATTCAACCTTCTTCCAAACTGTTCATCTACCTCTTTTTTTTCCTCTTACGTATGCATCTTTTTAGCATTCCTTTTTCCTCCTTATAGTAATTTCCAAGCATCTTTTTCTTTTGAAACTTCTCATTTGCTTTTAGTACATTCAACGCACGCTTCTTTTTTTACTTTTTAACCGCTTGCATCACCTCTCATTCCACCACTCACTGTTATCTTCTTACTTCCTACTTTAGCCACCACATACTTCTTTTGCACTGCTAACAATGCTTCCTTCATTTGCTTCTAGATTTATTCAGTTTCAACTTGTTCACATTCACCTGATTTACTTTGCGAGCGTTCTTAACATAATTTTCCTTATAACCTTGTTCACTAACTTCTCACTCTTAATTTTTACCTACTTCCTTTCGTTTATCACCTTCTCTCTTCCATCCAAGTCCGCACTAACTTAATTTTACATTAAACAACATAATGATCCGGTAATCCCATTCCTAAACCCCTCACTGATTTAAGATCCAACACATACTTTTTCAACATCTCCTTCCTTCACCACACAAAATCAATCATGATTTTACTTTGAATACCATCTCTACCTACACCAACTCTAGTCTACTTAATGGATACTCTTGTGTTTAAAGAGTATTACTTACACACATACCTTCTCCCTCACAAAAATCAATCACCTTCCTACATTCTCATTTTCTCCCGACACCTCGCCAAAACCACCTGTTTATACCATCCTTTTTTTTGATCATATATAATATAATATATATATATCTATATATATTATATATATCTATATTATATATATTATTATATATATATATATATATATATATTATATATATAATTATATACTGGTATATATATATATATTAGGATGTACCGGTACCAGAAAAGAGGCGATACCGATACCGATACCGATCCTCTATTTTTTTAGGTGCCGATATCGATACCGATAACCGAGTACCGGATACTTTAAATTAAATATATAAATACACAGTAATAAGATAGAACATTTGTTCACTCCTAGGCAACTCAAGATTGCAATTCCTGGTACAAACAATACTCTTAGTCATATATTATTTCATATTTTGGCTTGTGCCCAAGTATTAATTTTATTTATAAATTAAAATAGTACCTTTAAGGAATAATAATTGCAAATATAATATTAATAACTTTTTTATGTTTGTGTTTATTTAAAAAATATTCCATTTCCATTTTCAAGTAAGTATTACAAAGTTTAGCTATTACTTTTTATGTTAACAATGATTACAGATTTATCAAGAGATTCTTTAACTAAGCTACAATTAAAGAATAAAAATACAATGAAAGAAGACGACCTCATTAAATCAGCCGAAAAGTTAAAATATAAAAAAACGCTATTACTTAGACATGACATAATAAAATACTCCTTTAAGATAGATTTCATTCAATACTCAAATTCAAAAATTCACAAATTGTGATGCAAAAACATTAAGCTTTCACTAGTATCTGGCGAGAGACTGTTCCTTTTTGGGGTGTTTAACATTCCTACCTACACTATAAATACGCTCTCTCTCGACTGATGAAGGAGGTGCTGATAATTATTTTTGCCTGCAAGCACTGATATAATGAAAACCTTGCCCATTTTCATGCCACCGCAATGAAATGGATTTCTCTTCTGTAGGCAGCATCTCATGTTTTCGTAGAGCCTCATCTCCTCTTTCAGAGAGTGCAAATTTGAATTATCTTTGCTCCTTGATGAACTGTCTCTTCAGTTTTTACGATGAGGTTTCCCTGGTGTGATTTCCTTTGAAGGTGAATGATGTCATGCAATTTTCGGCCAGACTTACAAATTCTAGACCAAACATATTTTATATCCTTTTTAATTTGCTGAACAGCCACTGATATATCACAGTGCTGTTGGCAGGGGTTGCAGATAAGGCGGGTTCTTTTTTCTCTGTATCTTTTTTTTTTTTTTTTTTTTTTTTTGTCAAGCGAGCAATCACCTCGGTTATGCTATTTTAATGCATTCTAGAAGCGGTTCACCGCGTCGGAGGTTCCATTCTTGTGGGGTTTCAGCTAGCTTAAGGAATTCCTATTAGAACCTTTTATTTATTTTTTTTTACAGTTGTCACCACCGCGCTCACGGGCAGCACCCTATTCAAGGAGTGGGTGTTTGAACGCCTCAAAAATCCATCTAACGCAATTTACGCAGATGAGCAGACGCAGGCTTTTAAGTGAGGGAAATTAAATTGAGTAGGAAACACACGATGATGGAAGAGAATTCCACAGAACATAGTGCAGAAAGAATAGAAGCATTGCAGCGAACCAGTCGGAGTTACTGACATCAACATCTAACATCAAAACAAAACTCAAGTACCGACACAAGCAACCCTTTGCCTCCGAGGGCGGTCGTAAAGGTGTGGTACGCGAGTGGATAGTTCCCCCTCGAGCACTTGCCTGTAAAGTAGTACCTATAAAAAAGGGATAAAGCACCACACATCGCGCGCGCAAACAAAAAAGGGTCAGTGCAACTAAGAAAGTCAGGACAAGTTCTATAATCTTTTGGCCTTTGATCGACCCTATCCAAAAAGCCCGATGAAACAGAGCCCCGCCCTCCCACATAATATGAGAGCAGTACTCCATACAAGGGCGGATGAGACCTTGTATAGGTGAGTAATGAGAAGAGGAAAAAAAGTCTCGCACTCTAATACAGAAATCCCAGTTTCTTTGAGGCGCCCTAGCAACACTGTGATTTGGGTTTTCAAACATTTTTTTGTTTTATGGTTTAAGGCAAGGATGTTTATATTTGTCAACGGAGAGACGAGAGAACCGTCCAAAGAGATAGAAAAAGTTAAGTGTCCTTAGGAGAAGAGATTTGTAGAAGTTGGGGTTTTTTAAAGAATTAATTTCACAAGCTTGAGACGACCCAACCCTGGGAAATTCTATCCAGATCAGCGAGAATAGAATCGGAAAGATTAGACGAGAGGCAATTCTCGAAGTAAAAGAGGAGCAGAATTGAAATACGAAGTTGAAGAAATGAATGGTGCAAGTCATCACAATATGAGTGGATAGAGTTTGATGAGCAGGTGAGAAGATCAAGTGATGATAAAGCACGGAAATAAAGTAGGAGAATAAAACGAACCTGAGGGAACACCACTATTTGAACAAAAAGAAGAAGTCGCCAATCAACAACCGCCAACATTAAGCGATTTGAAAGAAAGCTAGACATAATAAAGCAAGAGAAGAAGGAACCCAAAGGAGGGGAGCTTGGAGAGCAGTGACGCGTGCCATACTGGGTCAAATGCTTTGATATGTCAAGCGCCACCCGCAAGTCTCTTCGTAGTTCCTAAGGGCGGAAAACATCAATCTGTTTAAATAGGAAAGTATCTCGGCCAGTAGTCTCGAGCACCAAAGCCGTCCTGGTAATTCAGAAAGACAGGGAAAGACGATTCCAGATGGATCCTAAGAAGTGAGAGTTGAGAAGGGTTTCAAAGATCTTAGAAAAATACAAGTGGGAGCTATAGGGCGATAGTTGAAGGATCAGAGCAGCATAATTTTTTCGGAATAGGTTGGACATATGCGCTCTTCCAACACTGAGGGAAAGTGCTATATTGAGGCATAGAGAATATATTTGAACGAGGGGTGGGGTCAGCACGGACGCACACTCCCTCAAAATTCGGAGAGGAATGCCATCCGGGCCACCCGCCTTCCCTAAGTTCATAGATTTCATGGGCTCATGCCCGATCAAATGAACATGACAGGTAAAGGCATAGGAAACAACCTGAGAGGAGAAGAAGGATGAAGGAGGAACCAGAATTGTCCAGGGTTGAATTAGAGGAAAATAAGAGGCCAAGAGATGATTGGCCTTTCAGTTGGAGTATTAACAACGAATCATCAGAGCGAATAAGAGGAGGAAAGGATGGTTTACAGAAGTTGTTAGAGATGGTTTTTTGGCAAGCGGCCAGAGAGATTTGTCAGTAGAGAACCAAGGAGGTCAGCGCATTTTCGTTTAATGAAAGTCCCTTTGCTCGTCGAAGAATATCCCTGCATACGATTTTCTAAGCTGAATGATAAATTGACAGAGCGATAAGCAGAACCGAAAATTTTCGCAACACCCGAATAAGCAATTGTCTCTAGCCTGAATGGCCAAGGAACAAACACGATCGATCCATGGATTTTGAGGAGAAAAGATTTATTCCAAGAAGGAATGAAACCTGCTCATCCATAACAAATTACAGGTTCCCACTTTCTCGGCAGACATCTGAAGCATATTAAGAGTCAAAGCAGTCACTTCTATTATAGTTTAGCGTAGAAGCAACGCAATGCCCTCAATCGGCCCGA
>JABUQX010068589.1:0-12500 GCA_015478945.1 Trachelipus rathkii | reverse complement strand
TAAGTTAAGTTAAGTTAAGTTAAGTTAAGTTAAGTTAAGTTAAGTTAAGTTAAGTTAAGTTAAGTTGGCAGTAAAAGTACACATATTTTAAAATTTATTTTATCAGATATTAACTAATATTTTTAAAAAAGTTGAATTATTTCATTAAAAAGTATATTTAGATTTGAGTTTTTGAACTTCACAAGTTTCCTTTTTTCAAAAAAAAAAATATTTTTTTTAATATAAAATGATGGTGCTAGACATACTTTATGACACTTTTGTACGAGTCCAAAACATTGAGCATATCATCTACATAAGATCCCAAACCACCAAATAACAGGTGTAAAATTACCGTCAAAACGGCAAGTTCTTGCGTTTTTTTTAACATCCGCGAGGTAAAATTAAATCTTAATGAAAGTGCAAAACTAGTTATTCGTGAGTATTATATTTTGGGAGAAAGCTAGAATAGCAACAAAACCATTACCTAACTGTATGACAAAGTTATTGAACCTCTACAAACTGTGGAAGTAGTTACCAAAAAATTAAAGATGTTTTTAAGCAACGGGAAGAGAATTTCCAAAAGAAATTGGACAATATATTTGACATTGCCCATCCGATGCCTTGAAAATAATGAAAATAGAGGAGGGTAAAATCTTCTTACATCGACAGAGGGAATCGCGGCGACAGGGTGACCTGGCGGGTATAAACAAAAAACTAGCAGAAAAAGAAAAAAGGTTGCTAGAAAGGGAAATCATACCAGAGAAGAGAACTTAACATATATTTGTAGTCTGGCCCTCATACTTCATCATCGTCACTCGAATTATTTTATCAGGAACATGAAAATACCTTTTCTACCTCTGATGAAAATTAAGCAGACTTTCTACCGACTTTATATTTAAAACAACACAGCCTGAAACCGCTACAAAGCGAGGAAGAAAGGATATCATTACCCCAAAATTAGTAGCAGCCTTAGATAGATGCGAGTTAAGTGTAAGACACTCCGTTTATATTCTTCAAGCTACAGTGGAGGCACTTGGACTTAGTCTCGATAATTTTCCAATCAACAAGTCTTCTATTCAACGAATTCGAACGCAGACAAGGAAAGAAAGAGCAAAATCTATAAAGGCAGATTTTCAAAGCAATATACCGGAAGTCGTGACAGTTCATTGGGATGGCAAATTGTTGCCTGCGTTAAACGTAAGAAGATTCAAAGAAGAACGGCTACCCATCATAGTTACATTTGGAAATAGAGAGAGACTTCTTGCGGTACCAAAACTAAACAGCTCTTCTGGTACAGAGCAAGCTGAAGCAGTTTCGAGAGAGCATGCTAACTGGGGCTTAACAGATAAAGTACAGATAATGTGCTGCGACACAACAGCTTCTAATACAGGTCGCTTCAATGGTGCTTGTGTACTTTTGGAACAAAAACTAGAAAGAGAATTGATACTTATTCTTGTTGACATAATGTTTATGAAGTGTTACTGAAAAGTGAAATTGAAAGCAAAATACACCAAGTGATAAGTAGCCCAGAGATTGCTTTAATAAATATTTTACTGACACAGAAATTGAAGGATTGTTATAGTTCTTTTCAGCTGAATCAAAGAAGTCTCGTGAAGCACGACTGCCGTGAACTTATTGAGGTGTCTCATATTTTTGGTGGAAGATGATGTCAAAAAACTGAAAATAAGGCCTCCAGGTGCAATGCATCAAGCGCGATGGATGTCAAGGGCCATTTATTCACTAAAAATATATTTGCTGCATTCTCAACTGAATTTGAGCAATAAAGACAAACAAGCACTGAAAGATGTTTGCTTATTTATTGTGACTTCCTATGTTAAGCCTTGGCTTCAATGCAGTTTGGCTGTAAAAGGGCCTTATCAAGATTTGTGCTTTTTGAGAACGTTGAAGCAGTACGAAATAATAGACACACAATTTCTAACACTGCCTTGAAAATGTTTTGCCAACACTTGTGGTATTTGTCTGAGGAAGTAGTCATTCTATCTCTTTTTGATGACGAAGTTGATATCAAAACAAAAATAGATATGGTAACCAACTTAAACATCGAAAGTTCAAATGATTCCAATAAAAGATATGTGCCAACGGAATAAGAACTGACAAGCTAATTGTATGGTAGGTAAGTTTTAATATTTCCTTGTTTTTAATTTGAACTTGTTCTTTATTTAGTTTGTTTATATTCATATTTATTATTCTTATTTTAGAAATTTTATTTATATATCTTTTCATTTTTCAAGAAAAAAATCTTGGATGCGTTCGTAATAGTCAGGAGCAAAAATGTTTTCTTGCTTGAAAATGTGATAGTTTTCTTGATGAGAGTCCTTCTACGTGGGAAAACAATGCCTCCTTTGCAGAAGCCAAAGCCACAATACTTTCTCTAAATCAAACGGTTGATGATACAGCTGAAAGAGCGGTCAAATTAATGCAGAACTTTAATGGGCTATTACCTGCGAAGGAAGAGCAAAAACAATTCATTCTACAATGTGTTCGAGAACATAGGAAATTGTAAACAGACGGTAAAAAAAAACTTAAAAAGAAAATATCCCCAATAAACTATCTTTTTATTTTAATTACAAAAACATTAGTATTAATGTAACTGTTTTGTACTTTACAAATTAAGTTATTAGTCGTACATTAAAAAATATCTAAATAATATGGAGATAAGTATTTGATATATATTAATATATTATATATATATATATAAATTATATATTATATAATATATATAATAATATATTTAATTATATATATATCTATATATATATATAATATATTATATATATATATATATATATATATATATATTAGAAATCGTTGCAGGGATACTCTTTCGACGAGCCAAATGCGGCTTTCATCAAATGAAGTGCGCTACCTCCTTTGGTCTCCTACTGACAAATCTTTCTGGCCTCTTGCCAAAACACTCTAACAACTTCTGTAATCTGTCCCTTTCCTCCTCTTTTAGCTGCTAATGGATTTGTTTGCTAATTCCTACAACTGAACAGGCAATCATTAGGAGAGGGATATTCTGATGAATGGACGTTTACCTTCAATCCTCCTCTTGCTCCTGGCGTCTATACCCTTCACCCTCATGGCACAGATCGGGTGCAACACGCTATTGGATTTATCGCACGGTAGGAAGGTTGGGTGGCCCGGATGGCAAATTCTCCAGTTTTGAGGAGTGTGCTTCCCGTGCTATCCCGTCCGCTCGTTCAACCTATATTCTTATGTCTCAATACTAACACTTTCCCTCAGTGTTGGAAAGGCGCACATGTCCACCTAATTCCGAAAAAAGGAAGCCGCTCTGATCCTTCTACATTTGAAGGATAGCATGAGTGGCCCCCCTTAAGAGATTTTTGAAACTCTTCTTTTTTTCCATGGCTTCGATCATACTGTAATTTCAATTCACTTCTTTCCTGATCGCCAGTACGGCCATTTCGCGCTTCGAGGTCTACTGGCGATATACTTTCGTATCTTAACTGATTTATGGTTTTCCGACCTTAGGAACTACGGGGAGACTTGCGTATATCGCTTGACATATCCAAAAGCATTTGACCGGGGTATGGCACGCATCACTGCTCTGGCAAGGCTCCCGCCTCCCTTTGGGTTTAACTCCTTCTCTTCCTTCTCCCAGTTTTTCTTTCAAATCGCTCAATCTCGGCTTGTTGTTGATTGGGGCGACTTCTTCTTCCTTTTCTGTTAATAGTGGGGGTTGATCAGGGTTCTGTCTTATCGCCTACTTTATTCCTACTTTTTATTATGATCTTCTCACCTGCACATCTAACTCTATTCACTCATATGCCGATGACTCGACCTTTCAATCTTCAACTCATTTCAATTCTTGCTCCTTCTTACTTCTGAATTGCCTCTCGTCTTAAAATTTCCCGATTCTATCTCGCTGATCTGGATAGATTTCCGGAGTGGGGTTCGTCTGAACCTTGTTGCAATTCAAATTCTTTAAACAACTCAATTCTACAATCCTCCCTCTAAAAGACACTTCCAACTTTCCTATCTCTTTTCGACGGTTCTCTCGTCTCTCCTGTTGACAATATAAAACATCCTTGGCCTTACATAAACAAAAAATGTCTTGGAACCTCACATCACAACGTGGTTGCTAGGCGGCCTCAAAGAACTGGAATTTCTGTTTTAGACTGCGGACTTTTTTTTTCCTCTTCTTCAGTTACTACCGCTATTATAAGGGCCTCATCCGCCGCTTGTATGGAGTACTGCTTACTCATATCTGGGAAGGGCTCTGGTTTCACCCGCTTTTGGATAGGGTCGAGTCAAAGGCAAGGCTTTTATAAATTGTCCAGTACTTTTCCAGTTCACTGACCATATTATCTTTTGGCGGCGCGATGTTGGTTGCTTTATCTCTTTTTTCTATAGGTTAGCCGTAGTGGCTAGGGCTCGAGGGAACTTTCACCGCCGCGTACCACCACCTACCTTTACGTCGCCCTTGTAGCACAAGGGGGGCTGTATCTGCAGGTGAGTTTTGTGTTGTATTGGTAACTCCAGAACTAGTGTCGCGTGCGGTGCTTCCCTTCTTTCCCTGCCACCATCTGTTCTGTGAGTTCTCTTCCCATATCTGTTTTTCCCGTGCTGAATTTAATCTCCCACCTTCAAAGCATGCGTCTGCGCTCATCTGCGTAATTTGTGTTAGTTGTTCGATTTCTGAGGCGTGTAACACCCCCTCCTTGAATAGGGCTCTGCCCGTGAGTGTGGTGACAACTGTAAAAAAAAATTAATATATATATCCTAATATATATATATATATATATACTATATATTATATTATATATATATATATATATAATATATATATATATATATATATATATATTATATATAGCTATTATTTTAAGCAGTTTTGACTCCAGAGCGAAAATCAATAATTAATGAATCGTTATTTTAATAATTTTTAGGGCAAAATACATTAATTTTTTGGGATAACCTAACCTAGCGCTAACCTAACCTAACCTAACCTAACCTAACCTTAACCTAACCTAAACCTAACCTAACCTAACCTAACCTAACCTAACCTAACCTAACCTAACCTAACCTAACCTAACCTAACCTTATATTAACCAAAACCTAAATTAACCTAACCTAATATTAACGGAGTCAACTGCTTATAAATGTCCATATATATATATATAGTATATATATATATAATATAATATATGATATATATATTTATATATATATATATATATATATATATATATAATATATATATATATATATTATAATATATATATATTAAATATATATATATATATTATATATATATATATTATATAATATATATTATATATATATATATATATATATATATATATATAATATATTATATATATATTATATATATATATGTATATATATATAATGTTATATATATAGTATTATATATATATATATATATATAGTAGTGATGTAGCAAGTTTGTAGGCAACCAATTTCTTGAAAATTATAAGAGCTATCGGTCTGAAACTTGGTATATGGTTATTGTGTGTGATAGACTGATCACACACGAATTTCAAGTCCTAGATGTTATATAGGGGGTACCTCCCCCTGAGAGCGTAAAGGTGAAATATAACGCTACGCCCTTGTTGCTGCCTCCTTTTCCGAGCAAAGATTAAGCTTAACGATACCCAATCGAGCAGGTGGATCACAGGCGAGTTTTGGTGATTGTAGGTCACCCCTAAGGGGGTGTTGCCCCCTTAGCGCCAAGGTCAAATACGTCCTGAAAACCATGTTAGGCTTAACGTATCGGGCTAAAATTTGGATGTGAGCTATATGATGACGTAATCTCGTCGGAGACGAGATTACGTTCCCCTGCGTCCCCCCGTAAGGGGGGGACGCCGCCCCCTCTAAAAATTAAAATAATCGTAGAAGATTGAAACTTGGAGACAGAGTAGAGGAACCAGAGTTGGAGTCGGAGTCGGAGTCGGAGTCGGAGTCGGAGTCGGAGTCGGAGTCGGAGTCGGAGTCGGAGTTGGAGTCGGAGTCGGAGTTGGAGTCGGAGTCGGAGTCGGAGTCGGAGTCGGAGTCGGAGTCCAGGAACCCCCCGGAGGGGGTCCCCTCCTGAAAATAGAAGAAATGCAAGGAATGCAAAACAGAGGAAGAAGAAGAAAGAAAGAATGAGGAAGGATGAAGAAGGAGGAAAGAAGAAGAATGAGGAAGGATTCAGAGTCAGAGGAGTCGGAGTCAGTACCGGCTCCGGTGGTGGAGCCGGTGCGGTGCTGAGTTAATAAACATTCGTATAACAACAATGTTGGTGTCTTTATATATGTTATCGAGTCTGTAGATTTCGAAAATAATGGTTTCAGAACCATCAAGAAAAAAAATAAATAAATAAATAAATAAATAAATAAAATTTCTTATTCTTTTTGTTTATAACTTACAAATTTACCTTTTTACGTACCCTAAAGCAGTAAATCAGTAAATCAAAACAGCCCTCCTCAGCCTCCCGTGATCTATTGATCTATTGATCTATTGATCTATTGATCTATTGATTCAAGCCATATTTTTTACTAAAATTGTCATGTTTTACATACCCTAAATCAGTAAATCAGTAAATCAAACTGCCTTCCTCAACCCTTCCGTGATCTATTGATCTATTGATCTATTGATCTATTGATCTATTGATTCAAGTCATATTTTTAGTAAAATTGTCATGTTTTACATACCCTAAATCAGTAAAGCAGTAAATGAAACCACCCAACCTCCACTCCTATCCAACCATGATCTATTGATCTATTGATCTATTGATTCAGGTCATATTTTTACTAAAATTATCCTTTTTTACATACCCTAAATCAGTAAAATCAGGTAAATCAACTGGTCACACCAATTGATCTATTGATCTATTCTTCTATTGATCTATTGATCTATTGATCTATTGATTCAAGTCACATTTCGAGATCATTTTTGGTACACATTAACATAAAATCAAGTTCTTTATACAAAAGATCAATCAATATATGTTGACGTAACAAAAGTTTCCACATTAATAAGCTTACATGGCATCATCTGAACTATGAATAATAATGTACAAAGACAAACGTAACACAACTTTACGCACGATAAACTGTTAACGTTAAAAAGTTTTCCGCACTAACATCTGTAAAAGTACCATAGCAAGCGTACAAAACGTAACCTTTCGCACACTATGTCAAGCATATCTCTAACATAACAATGTTAATTTATATAAACATGGTAATTTAACTAAAATTTATCGCAACATTGGTTAATTATATCTTTATCACGAATATACTCTAAACATTAATAAAGTTCGCAACATCATAAAGCTAACAATAGCGTACATGAACTAAGAAAAAATGTACAACACAACTTAATACACGAATAAACTGTTAAAATTAACCAAGTTTTCACACTTAACCCCTAAAGGAACTACATTGCGTGCAAAGCGTAACCTATTTCTTCTTACTTTTTTCCAAGATATCTCTACATATCTACCGTTAATCTTTACACTGACAAGTAACATTAAGCAAAAATGTTATCATAAGCCTTGTCTGATTACTACAGAACCAACGAATATATGCCTAATGTATACATTGTTTTCACTTAATAAAGCTAACATAGCATTAACAGAACTAAGAAATTAATAAGCAATGACAAAACTAACACAGGACCTTACGTACGAATAAAACTACCAACATTAACAAGTTCCATACTTAACAAAACTAAAGTAACTAGCAAGCAGCGTACAAAACGTAAACCTATTCACACTTTTTCAAGCAATATCTCTAACATTTCAGTGTTAATTTAACATTAACAACCATTGATTTACGTCGCATTTCAAGTATCATTTCGGATAAACATAAGCACAACAATGAGTTCTTTAATATACTAAACAACGAATATATTGCTAACATAACAAGTTTCCATATTAATAAAGCTAACGATGGCATCATTAAAACTAATAATGTACAACGACAAACTAAAACAACTTAAGCACGAATAAACTGTTAACATTAACAAAGTTCCACACTTAACACCTGTTAAGTAACTAACATTGCATGCAAAACTAACCTCATTCATATGTACTTTTCCAAGGCATATTCTCTAACATATTAACGTTAATTTTCATTGACCAGTAATATTTTAAAAAAAATTCACAACCTTGTTCTATCATACAGACCAACGAGTAACTGTAAACATAACAAAGTTTTACCAACCATATAACATAAAAAAATAAGTTCTTATGAATAAAATATCATGAGTAAATCTAATAAAAAAGATAAATTAAGGCAGTAACTAGTAAAAATTGTAATATATTATCAACCCCTCCCCACCTCTCCCTCCATGACCTTTTGATCTATTGATCTATTGATTCATGACACATTTCGAGTATCATTTCGGATAAACATAGTACAAAAATAAGTTTTTTATATATTAACAACCGAATATATGCTAACGTAACATTGTTTTCACATTAATAAAGCTAACATAGCATTACCGGAACTACGAATATAATGTACAATAGACAAAATCTAAACACACCTTACGAACAATAGAAACTACTAACATTACAAAGCTCCATATCTTAACAACAGTAAAAGTCACAACATGATCGAGAACACAACTTCTATTCTATTAGAACCACTTACGCTGTATTTCCAGTTTGATATTTCATGACGCGTCGATCCACCGGATAACACACACTTATTCTCTACCCATGCTGCTGCGATGTCGATAATCTTGATGAACCCATCAATACAACTGAATAAGGGTATATTATTTGAACCTCTGGATGGAATACAAGCAATGTATCGGTATCCATCCGGTTGACGATTAAATATAATGAACATCGTTGGAATAACGAAGCTTCCTCGTGAAGAAATAAACTCAACAACAGGTGGTAGAGATGGCGAGGAGATGTCATCGTACCAGCCAACAGGCGAAAAATGTCCTACTGAACGGAAATGAAATGCGTAAACAACCCTTCCAATGTAATGAGATTCCTTTCTTTCAACAACTACAAGAAAGTAAACAAAGATACGACGCACCGAAGAACCATATGTTCAAAAGGTTATATATTCTCGTTAGACAACAACAACAGCAATAACAATAAACAGGTTCACTATGGTAATATGTGTATACAAAGGAGACCTATACAGCCAAATTGACGTGAAATGAGCTTAGACAAACCAAAAAAAAGGGTAGTAATAATAATAATAATAATAATAATAATAATAATAATAATAATAATAATAATAATAATAATAATAATAATAATAATAATAATAATAATAATAATAATTTTAATTATAATTATAATTATAAGAATAAACTACCAACATTAACAAACTTCCGCACTTAACAACAGTAAAGTACCTAACACTTCGTAAAAAACGTAACCTATTCACACTTTTTTCAAGCATATCTCTAACATACCAATGTTAATTTTACATTAACATTGCAATATTTAACAAAAATTTAACATAACCCTGTCTAATCATCATACTGACAATGAATATAAAGCTAACGTAACAAATTTTTTACATCAACTTCGTAATATTTAACAAAAATTCATCATAACCTCGTCTAAATATCATATCCCCAAACGAATAATTGGCAAACATAACCAAGTTTTAACCAAATAAAACATAAAAATAACAAAATTTTATCCTGACATAACATAAAAATAAATTCTTTGAATAAAATATCACAGTAAAGCAAAAAAGTTTACTGATTTTAAAGCAGTAAATCAGTAAATCAAACCGTCAACCCCTCCCCACCCATCCATCCATGACCTTTTGATCTAGTGATCTATTGATTCATGTCACATTTCGAGTAACATTTCGGATAAACATAACACAAAAAATAAGTTCTTTATATACTAACCATCGAATATATGCTAACGTAACAACGTTTTTACATTAATAAAGCTAACATATCATAACCTGAACTAAGAATATAATGTACTATGACAAACCTAACACACTATACGTACGAATAATCTACTAACATTAACAAACTTCCGCACTTAACAACAGTAAAGTACCTAACACATCGTACAAAACGTAACCTATTCATACTTTTTCAAGCATATCTCTAACATACCAATGTTAATTTTACATTAACATCATAACATTTAGCAAAAATTTAACATAACCCTGTCTAATCATCATGCTAACAACGAATATAAAGTGGGTTTGGGCCAGAAAAACCAGGGGGATGAGCCCCTTGAAAGGGTGTGAATCCTGCGAGGGGGGATCACCCCGAAGGGGTGTAAGCGGCTTTAGGCCTCAGCCCGAAGGGCTGAGGCCTTACCCCTCCTTCGGAGGGGTAATGCCCGCTTACACCCCTTCGGGGTGATCACCCCTTTCAGGATTCACATCCTTTCAAGGGGCACTTCCCCTTGGGTTTTCTCTCGGGATGTGATGTGTTGCTTTAGATACTCTTGGTTAATAAAAACTGTTTATTCGTAAGTTAGGTGCGTTATGTTAAATATTACTATGACAGTGTGAAATTAATCCTGATTTGTTAGAGAAATGATGAGTTTTGTAAGATATTGCTGTGTTAACTGATAATGATGTGTTGGAAACGTGAACCTAGGTTAAGTTTTTTGTTGAGTAGTGTTAGGTTTGCCCGAGAATTTTGCTAATGTCTACGTTTATTCATAGTTCAAATGATGTTTTACTCGAAACGAGTGACACTTTGATGAAGATAGTGTCAATTCATAGTTCAATACTTTGTTAAGGGATTTTGTTAGATAATACGGTTTTACCTGTTGCTGATATGCGGGATAAGTGGGAACATATCGAGTATTGTACGACCTGTTAGCTACTTTACCTTTGATAAGTAGGGAATTTTCAGGATGTTAGCGGATTATTCATACGCTAGGTGTGTTAGGTTTGCATTTGTATATTATATTCTTAGTTCAGGTTATGATATGTTAGCTTTATTGAAGCTAAAACTTTGTTGCGGGATGGGTGGGTAGGGGGCTGCAGGGATGGGTGGTTTGAATTACTGATTTACTAATTTACTGCTTTAAAATCAGTAAACTTTTACGCTTTACTGTGATATTTTATTCAAAGAACTTACTTTTATGTTATGTCAGGTTAAAATTTTGTTATTTTTATGTTATGTTTGGTTAAAACTTTGTTATGTTTGCAATTATTCGTTGGATATTATGATATTTAAACAAGGTTATGATGAATTTTTGTTAAATATTACGAAGTTGATGTAAAAAAAAAAAGTTTACGTTAGCTTTATATTCGTTGTCAGTATGATGATTAGAAAGGGTTATGTTAAATTTTTGTTAAATATTGCGATGCTAATGTAAAATTAACATTGGTAATGTTAGAGATATGCTTGAAAAAGTGTGAATAGGTTAAGTTTGTAAACGAAGTGTTAGTACTTCAAGGTTTCACTGTTGTTAGCTCAGAAAATTATTATTAGTTAATTATTATTTTTATTTTATTATTATTATTTTTATTTTTTATTATTTTATTGTTATTATTATTATTATTATTATTATTATTATTATTATTATTATTATTATTATTATTATTATTATTATTATTATTATTATTATTATTATTATTATTATTATTATTATTATTATTATTTATTATTTATTATTATTATTTATTATTATTATTTATTATTATTATTATTTATTATTTATTATTTATTATTATTATTATTATTATTATTATTATTATTATTATTAATTAATTTATTTTTAATTAATTTTTTTATTAAATTTATTATTATTTTATTATTATTTATTATTATTATTGTTATTATTATTATTATTATTATTAATTATTATTAATATTTTTAGTTTTTTTCATAGTATTATTATTATTATTATACTTTTTTTTTTTGGTCTGTCTAAGCTCAATTTTCACGTCAATTTGGCTGTATAGATCTTCTTTGTATACACATATTACCATATGACACCTGTTTTATTGTTATTGCTGTTGTTGTTGTGTAACGAGAATATATACCCTTTTGAACTGATATGGTTCGTTCGTTCGTCGTATTCTTGTTTACTTTCCTTCTGATTGGTTGAAAGAAGAATCTCATTACATTTAAAGGGTTGTTTACGCATTCGATTTCCGTCAGTAGGACATTTTTCGCTGGGCTGGTACGATGACATCTCCTCGATCTCTACACCTGTTGTTGATATCTTCACGAGGACCTTCGTTATTTCCAACGATGTGTCATTTATATTTAATCGTCAAACGGATGGATACCGATACATTGCATGCATCAGAGGTCAATATAGACCCTTATTCAGTTGTGTTGATGGTTCATCAAGATTATCAACATCGCAGCAGCGTGGTAAAGAATAAGTGGTGTGTTAGCCGGTGGATCGACGCGTCGTTGAAATATCTAACTGGAAATATAACGTGAGAGGTTCTAATAGAATAGAAGTTTTTTTCGTCTGTGACTTTATCTGTTGTTAAGTATGGAACTTTGTAATGTTAGAGTTGTTTTGTGGCGTTAGGTGTTGTTGGTTTTGTCATTTG
>JABUQX010068588.1:0-18938 GCA_015478945.1 Trachelipus rathkii | reverse complement strand
TGCTACCAATACTATAACAGTATGACAAATAAAATATAAATCAAAATAGCGAGCAAAACAACTATGCTCAACAGTTTGTGGCAAACCATTTTATAAATTAACAATTTAGTACCAAGGGTTGTTGTCTCTAAGACTGGACCTAATCTCTAACTTTAATCGAGACCCTGATAATATTATCTTCAACTATAGTAATCGCATGGAGTGATTCCTCTAGTAAATATATATATATTATATATATTATAATATATAATATATTTTAATATATTATATATAACCATATGTATATAATTTAATATATATATACTATATAATTATAATATATATATATTAGTTAAATATATATTAATATAAATATAATAAATAGAATATATATATATATATATATATTAATATAATATTATATATAATCTAAAAGTTTTAATATAAATATTATAATAATATATATATTAATATATATAATATATTAATGACAGATGAGAGAGAGAGAGAGAGAGAGATATATATAGATAGAAAGACCCAATCGACGAAACACCAATAAATACTTCAAAAAAATTTTTTGCTTTTCTAAAATAGATAAAATTTAGTAGAAGAAACTATTCCACTTCTGAAAAAGAGTTGTCCCGTAAGCATCTGAAGTCCTCAACTAAACTTCTAAAAATTACTAACAAAAATATACTTGACTTATAAGAAAAAAATAAAGAAATTAAATATTTATGATAATTAAGATTATATAACATATTTTACCATATAATATAAATTTTATATATATATATATATAATTATATATATATATTTATATTATATATAAATATATATATATATTATTAATATATATATATAATATATATATTAATATTAATATATATAATATATATATATATATATATATATATATATATATGATTTATAATGGACATTCGGTAGGATCTCTTTCTCCCTCTAAATATTTCGTGGGAAAAAAGAGGTAAAAAAATTCTGGTTATTTTTTAGTTCTTTGTCTTTATCGAACAAAATGCTACAAAGCGCTCTTTGTTCCAGATGCATGTTTTTTTAAACAATGCAATGTTGAAATAAATGAAAATATAAAAATAAAATGGCATTAAAAATGGGGTTTATGATACTTAAGTAAGGTTGTTGAGTTACGTAGTTTACATAGATTTAAACTTGATTATTTTCCTATTAGCTTCTTTCGTGTATAACAAAACCGTTTTTGAAGAGTACAATTTATCTTTATGCTATTATTGGTATAAAAAAAACTTTCCCTTTTTTAAAGGGCGACAAAAAGAAAAAAAATACAAAATTTTAATTAAATTTACCCTTTCGTGAAAGATCCTTACTGACATAAGCTATATATATATATATATATATATATATATAACTATATATATATATAATATATATAAATAGTATAATATAATATTATATATATATGAATATATTATATATATAATTAATTAATTAATAATATATATATATATATTAATATATATATATATATTATATATATATAATATTAAATATATATTCTTATTAATTTATTATATTAATTTATAAATTAATTATATATATCCATTTATATATTATTAATATATTTAATTTAAATATTATTATTTATTAATATTATATTATATTATATATTAATATATTATATATATATATTATATATTTTATTTATATATTATGATTATATATAATTATATATTAATTAATATACATAATAATTATTATTGTAATGGAAATTGATATATAGGAATAGGCATAAATATGCAATAAAGATAGATAGTAGTACTTACTACTGATGAAGTAAAAGTCACGATAGATATCCCATTACGATAATAATATTTATATTACCGTGTAGTAAATCCCATATAAATATTGTAAATATAAGTATATATATGATGCCTATTTTTACTATATAATATATAAAATGATAATAAATATGAGAATCTATTATGATTTATTATTTATTATGATATATATTTATATATATTATATATAATATAATATAATAATTAATATAATATATATTATAATTATAATAATTGCAATTAATTTTTCTTGGCTTTGAATTATTCATTTGTAATAAATATGATAAAATAACTACTTTACTATTCCTTATAATATAATCCATATACCCATTATATTACTAAGTATTATTATATAGATTATTAAATATAAAAGCCCTTTAACTAGTCCTTATAATGAAAATATAATATTATATAATTTAAATACGTCCTATTATAATATGTACTATAATATCAAAATATTATATTATAAATTTTATATATATAATATGTATTATATATATAATTATTAATATTAATAACTATATATATATTAGATTATATAATATTTATTAAATTATATATATATAATAAATATTATATAAATATATAATATTATATAATAATATATATATAATTAATTATTATAATATATAATATAATATATATATATATAATATATATATTAATAGATAATTATATATTATATAATATAATATTTATATATATTATTATATAATTAATATATATTATATTAATATAATTATATAATATTAATACAAATACGAAGTCGTAATACATTAATAGCGGACCCTCTACGTACCATTTAATAAACACTATTAACTTATATATGGGATTTCATTAAGATATACACACTATATATCTAAATTCAATTGATTAAGTCTACTTTCCATGCGCGCCGATAGTACTTGCATCAGCTTCCACGCTGGTATCTCACAGCAGTGTAAGGTTGAAAAGTGACGTAGGTTGGCCACCCACAACCATATCCCAGCATCTTAACAAAACCCCCGCCATCTTAAACATCTGGTATGATCTAATGCTAAACCACACTAATTCCCCTAAATTAATAATCGGTCCAACCCAGTCACATTTCTCATTCACGATCAAAGCAAGTTTGCCCTATTCACTGCACTACTACAAATCCACTTTTTCATACTCGATCTACCAAGACGCACTCATTGAATTTAAATACCCATAATCATCACCTGCCACACACCATCTCGCAACCACTTTTTTTAAAAACCACTACAACCACACTTCTTCTATAAATACACCCTATTCCACAGACACATAACCATTTATCATACTCACCAAATACCTAAACTATATATATACCATATCATGTAATTCTTCATATTACCGCCTCTCATTTATCACTTTCTTTACATCACACTACTCTCTTAATACGTTCATTCCTCACTCTAATTTAAAAATTTATCTTTTACTAACATTACTATTAATAGATATGCACTACCTATAAGAATTCCATTTGCAATAATGAACCTTCAACTAGAGTGCTGCTGTGATATTCATATTATCGTGCTTTATAAGCCTAAGACCCCACAGTATTATAGGAGCTCAGATACTCACGATTCTTAGCCACATAACTACACAACGAGAAAAAGATATAACATCGAACATATCTCGCTACACTTATATAGACCCTCGATCTGAATAGGCGTCGACTTTTAGACGTGCAATCGGACCGTCATTGGACAGTTGTTGAGAGGTACTACACGGCGTCGTAGTAGGAGTCCAATTTTTTCCGATATCTCCGTTGTAGGCCCGATGGCACCACTCACACAACATCGCTGACCTGCACACGACTTAAATTGACATCGCACCAAACAACTAAAAAACCTTATTGAAGCCGCCCATATTGGCCGACAAAAACTTTCATAATACCACTAACACTTATAACCACATCTGAGTGTTGCAATTACAGATACACATTTCCCTTCTCATCAACACTAACGCATTCAATGTTTCAACTCATAACAACTGCTTCATGAAAAAAGATTAACATGAACATAAACTTCACTCACCACACTTGTCATGACTTGGTCATAGAATTGGAGACATTAAGATTACTCTTATCTACGTTTTTACCTGTTCCAAAAATCACGTCATTCACTTTATCAAATTGACGCGGCTGCACAACAAAAATATTCTCCTCTATCACCTAATCCTCTCAAATACTCTCTTCTAGACCTCCCACCACCAGTCAGACCAAATACTCACTCCAGGCAAATACAATAGTAAGCACGCCTCCACTCCCTCTCCATTCCCCATCATGTTCTAACACCATTCCTCCATTTCCCGATCCTTCGAATTTCTTTCTAACCCCCTATCCGAGTCATTACACAGTTGGAAAAACCAAGCAGAAACAAATAAACACAACCCTGGTCTCAACTCCTGCATTAACCCGAATAAACCAATCCCACCATTGACACCATTTTCTTACACCTACCACGCCTCAACTATCGTCAACAGAACTATTTGATCCATTCAGATACAAAAAAGAAAACCACCCTACCGACCACCCAACCGCTATCCGATAAATTCACTATATACCTGCCCATTAAACTTCTCCAAAATAATGTTCAACAAGCACAAATTAATCAACGGTCCAACCTTATAACAAATATACACTTATCTTGAACAACTCAATATTCCGTTTTTCACATGCTCCTGGATCTCATGTAAAATTTGATCCACACAAATTCCCTCTACCACTTTCCATAAACCCACCTTATTTTCGTTTTCTTAACCCCAATATTTGCCCGAGCTTTCCCTCACCAATTATGCTATCCTCTTCAACGCACCTCTTCGAAAATAACCCATAGAGAAGCACCCTCACACAGAGCATGATACCATCACGCTACCAAACACATCTAATATATATAAAACTTGTTTCATATTTATTAATAATATTCATTTCCCTTTTTTTCTCCTTCACCTAACAAGGCTACTATTGACCCTCTCCTCCCAAATCCACTGGGGAACGCTATACCTCCATGTAACCCTAACACGAAAAATCTTCCCCCAAATTCGCAATCACACTATCCATAGCATCACACCCCTCCCATCTCCCTCTCTCCTCCTGTAAAAATACATTCTAACGGGGTAAGGTAGAAGTTCGAAGTACTAATATATATATCCTTGTAAGAGACATTTTCTTAATCTCTTACAAAACTTTATCTCACTATATATATATACTACTACCACATTATACCTTATGATTATAAAATATAACTATTATATACTAATAAACCTATACCATACCTACCAAAATTATACTATTCCTCTATAGCACCAATTTTAATAAAACCACATCACACAATTTCAACTAACACTCTATTCTATACTGTTAATATTTATGTATGCAGATTTCATTCAATAGTATGATGTTATCCAACTCTCACCCACTCCGCACCACTATATTAGGTCCCAGTTTCATACTTATGAAGTGAGTTATAGCAAAAGGACACAGCAGTCGCGAAAACTCCAGATAAAAGCCTTAATGCATTATCGTTAGTTTTTATTCCTATATCTCTATATACTCTCTTCTTATTAGCTCAAATATCAGTTACACACTTTTTTCGACAGCCTAACCCCTTCTCAAAAGAAGCCTACCTAATACTTTAACTAACCTAACTTTGTAATACCCCATGCATTACACCTCCACATCCACAACTGCTACTAAACCACAACACGTTCTTATTCTTCAAATTTAAACCTCAAACGAATATTACACCCAATACGACCTCATGCCATCTATTATGTCTCTTTTTCCTATCACAAAATTTATATAACTCATCACTATAAAGTCTACTTTTAAATTTTCTTTCGCTATCTCATTATTGTCCCATAGCCTTATATTTTTATATAGTATAATATATCATCTAATAACAAATATAACAAGATTGTAGTTTATGTTTTTCACTCTTAATAGCCCGAATAGGAACAACGGATAGAAAGTAATATACTTTTCACAACGAAATAAACATTATTCATACTGTACACTACGCACAACTATTCTAGCTAACATCCTCCACCAAATAAACACCCGTACTACCGTTTTATGATTATCTATCTCTATATATAGTATATAATTCCCATTGCACTTAACTCAAACACACCCATATATTATATTTTTACCAAGTACATATTCTTCCCCGGCAACAATAAAAGGGCTTATTTATATTAGACTAGTTAAGGTGTTTACGGTGAACGTTTTCCTTTAATATAATTACTAATTCACGGAAAGCACTAAGAAAACCTTATGATTCTCTACAGTCATCACAAATACCGAATATTATTATTCTATAACTAAGTACGCTCTTAAAAAACCAAACCTAATACCACAGGATTATTCCTGTACTCTCTTTATGGCGATTCAGCGCAAACTTAAATCTTTCCACATCGTATGAATATTTCGATGATATATACAAAACGCTCCAATAACTTCTCTTTCAATACCTCTCCGCACTCTTAATCAACCAAATCTGCCTTCCCGCAACGTACCTACTCATATAAATATTTTTTTACATAGATATCACATTATGCCATATTAAATATTAGTAAAATATTATAACATCTGATTCCGCGTACAACAATAGATGGTTAGTAACTAAGGGTCTTTAAACAACAAATATATAATATTTAATACAATAATAGTTAAATAAAAATCAATTTAATAATAAAATAATTTATCCATACAAATATTTCTATTTATAATAAACAGAAACACATAATAAACTAAAAAATAATAATAAATCAATAATCAATAAACTTAATTATATATATTATGATTATATTAATACACTAATAATAATAATAATGATAACTAATAAAAAATTATCAAAAACCTACTACACAACTCTAGATAATACTTATTGTGATAATACCATTTAGTTTTATAAAGAATAGTTATAACTTACTTACACACATACCCTTCTCTTCAACATGTAATAAAATAATTCAAACTACTATTTATACCACCCATTCTTATAATTTTCATCCCCCCATCACCTACAAATACACATACTATTAACGTTTATACTACACCCCTTGTTTGATCACCTATCCAAAAAATTCAGGTTCGCCAACACTTTTTATAACTACTATAAATTTACTATCTAATATCTGTTTAAGCTTACTCAACTACGCACCATTACTACATGATAATACATCAAATTATTCATAATTATATAATATATTTTTATCCTACTCTAGATTATCAATGTAACAATCTTTACTTCTCTTCCAAACAGCTTTTACCCCGCAGAAATGACCCAATATATGCTAGATTCACAACCCCCGAACCAGCACATCGTGCATTTCAACCTTAGTGTGTGTTTATAAGCGTCTAAAAATACAGACCATTTTTATGATAGGTATTATGCGATTATCTCTCATACTCTTCTATCTCTCTTACTCTCCACTATATATACTATATATATATTCTATATATAGATTAATATACTATACATCTCTTTCTATATATATATATTAATTATATACTACATTAATAATAATATTATGATATTATCATTATATTATCATATATACCGATATATATATTTGGATACACACATATAATGCTAATACCTGTACAGCCTTATCGTATCGACCTTATAGTACTTATAGTAACGTAGGTATTTCATATATCGTTATTATTCTAATTCATCTATTTATTATTATAGTAGTCTTATTATATATATATGTATGTAGTATTATATTTTTCACTTTCTTGACAAAAAGAAAGTGATAGTATTAAATGTTACTATACTTAAAAATTTTCTTCTGATAGACAATCACTGAAACGATATACTATAAGAAGACATTAGTTACTTATTATAGCATATCAAATAATATGTATAACCTGTATATTATATGTACACCATTACTTATTTATTTTTTTATTATTAAATACTAATATATTATCCAGGAGCTATATATATCGATATTTCCCGGTTTCCACTTTCCACAAAATTAGGAGATGAACAAATAAATTAAAATATATGTTTTATATTAATTTATATATTTTTTCTTAGTTCTACTCGTATCAACATATGAAAACTATTTTTCATAGTACTATTCTAGTAATCAGTATATTATATAGATAGTATAAATACACGCTATATTTATATTATTTATTATTCATATTAGATCATTTTATATTATGTATATATCTTCAACACAGTTTATTGCCTCTAGCTATGGGTACAAATTATTTTAATATATTTTATTTTTATTGAAAATCAATACCGATAATGCCCCGATTTTTTACTTTGGCACATCCCTACTTAATACTATATTATTATACATTATATTCATAATGCTTAATCACTATCCTATTATAGTAAACGATAAGATTACTTACAGGAATAAAGTTATGAAGAAATAGAAGTTATTCATTTAAGAAAATAACTATTATTAGAATTATATGATTATTGTAGTACCTATAGAAAAAAAGATAAAACTATTATCTACGAAATACATTTATAAGGCTAAGTCTCATATACGAGTAATATATTATTATTATTATTATACTTTTAACTATATAATTACAAGCTTAAATTCAAACTATCAGGTTATATAATGTGAGGCATATGTTAACTTAAATATCTCTAATTATATAATTAAATTTATGATTAACTATTACCTTAATATAAAGGTACAACAATTCACCTTATATCATCCACAAACTAATTTTCCTAATTATGAAATTATTGAACTTTTATGTTTGACGGCCCAGGTATTGATATATATAGAAAATTTATTTTTCTTTGAAAACTATGGTTCCCAATTTATAATAAAGTGATTTAGAATAGACCGGCGCTATAGTATTACGTAGTTACAATATATTATAATGTCTAATTGTTCTCGATATAGCGTGTATAATTATGTGAGAGTTAGTTACACCTATACTTAACATAACTACTAGAACCTGATATCTCCCGAACACAATGAAACATAAAAATTTTTATATATACTAACAATCTAATATATAATATTTATGTATATTTATCAAAAAGTAGCGCGATGTAAAACATAAAGATTAACTATCTATATATTATATAAATAATATATCCAATTGATAAAGACATAAGTTTGAAATTGGAGATAAAAAGTCTGTAGGTTTTATTATCTATATATTATAAAACTATTTACTTTACCAAGTAATAGTATTATATTATATTTTTATAACTATACGAATTAAATAAGTTATAAAAAAAATCAAATTATAATTCGAAAATTTATACTTTTAATTAGTTTTAAAATTTACGTATATATTATTTATATATAGAGATACAAATTTTTGTTTATAAAGAGAAAAAGAAAAGATTACCCTAGAGTGTTAGGACATGCTTTATCACACCGAGAGACTATTTCAAGGAGAAGGAGAGTATAAACACGAACAGTGAGAGACATCAGAATCTTTAAGGCCACATGATGAATATGCCCAAACAGACCCCAACAATATACGGGAGAGAGAAAGAAGGCATGAGTATATCAAACAGGAGAGAGAGAGAGAGATGAGATATCGATAGTAAATGATAGACTATGCAGCGAAGAGGAGATGACGCGCACCGACCCGAGGGAAAGATAGAAACTTCCCAACTGGTAGCTATTGAGAGTGAAATCGCCGCTAGAACTCAAAAATCTACGCAAAACTTGACCTCACACACTTAGGTAGTACAGCTTGCAGAATCTACAAAATTATTGCCCTCATTCGTATGTAGAGTCGCGATTCAAACCTATTCCAGTTATCTAGAGTATTTAAAAAGATGATGTATATTGAAGCTTCCTAATGTAAGGAATATGAAAAAGGTTTTCAGTGTGAAAGAGTTGTATTATGAAGGTTCACAAGTTTACTCACTCTTTAAAAATAATCAAACTAATATTATAGTACAAAAAATATATATATATAGATAATATTTTATATATAAAAAATAAAAATCCCCTATAATATATATTGAACAAGATCTTCTATTAACTGTTATTGTATTTAATATTTATTTTGTGCTCTACCCGAGAAATTTTGACGCTTGTTGAGATTAGTATATTGAATGATTAGACACGTGAATAAAGTAATATATACGTTCCTGCGTACTTTAATCAAATTGTATTTAAATAGTTTTGAATCTTTATCTAATTCATGATTGTTTAATTATGATAATTCTCAATATATAATAAATATTATTGTAAAATAATTATCTAGATAGTATCAAGTGATACTAATATAATTAAATAAATACATTGTTAAAAAATATATATAAGATGATAGAAATTAAATACAATTATAAGTATAAGTTCTCGGAGTGGAAGAACAATTTATTATGCTCACTTTCAAAACTATATTAATCCGTGCAAACCAGTTCTTCTTTCTTCTATCATCTTCCGCTACTTACGAATTTATATATGGATTATTCATTCTGATAATTAATTTCTTCATATATACTACTTGGAAATATCTTATTTAAATCAATTCACTTTCTCTTAGGGTCTGCAGTATATATATATACTGATATCTAAATCTGTTCCACATATTACTTCTAACATGGGCAATAGGATTGTCCCTCATTGGGGGTGAATAAATCATCGTCTAATCTAATTACATAGTCTATATATATAATGTAATTTTCACTAAATAAGATATATTATGATAAACGTAATATTAATATTCGACACCTAGAACAAATTAATATTATATGATAATATATTCATTATAACATTAGTTATACATATATACATACATAATTAAATAAATAAATAATCCTAGTCATATCATCTTAAGAACTTGCATAGTGAGAACATTGGTGTGAGTTTTCAAGACTATAACTCTATAGCGTGCGCTATTTTATTATATATCTATAGTTATATCCCATATACCAATTTAAAAAAACTTCAATCTATAGCAATACGCGGCTACAGCAAGTAAGGCAAAAAAAAGGGGATCTTGTACGAACAGCCCTGCGTGTATGTGGAATGATAAAATTCTCATGGCGCCGTGGGTAGACATTTTCTATATAGTACGCTCAGGAAATTATTATAATATGAGTCAAAAAAACAAAATCCTTAGTGAATATTTAAAATATGCGTATCAAACACAATAACAGATAGCATACAAGACGAAAAGAGGAGAGTATCACCAATCTCTCCACCGCTCTTAGAAACTACCAATAAGGTATCCAATTGGATTAATCTCTTACATCAGTACGCAGTAATTTTATATGAGTGACCACACTAACAAACATACAATCAACGGTAATCATATCTCACATAAAATGAAATAATTAATTAATTGTTTTATTCATACATATAATCTTAAAAATATTTTAATTACACTCACAGTAACTATTCGCCGATGATTAGAGTCGACCCACAGCCTCAGCAGCTACGAGGACTGGATGGCCCGTAGTTAGAAAGAGACCTGTTTATAATGCAAACAATTCCCGTTCTGTGATACTTTAAGTAGATAGTAGTAACAAATACTAAGTTGCTTTCCCGCTAAAAGAAATAGGGAAGCCCAATGCCCATATCCTTTCTATTAAATTTTGCCTTTTTTTTTAAACTAAAACAACAAGAGTCTGGGTCTCTCGCCTTCCGGCGGACACTACGAGCGGGTAGGACTATGTTCCCCCCGCGAGAGACCCCCGACGTCTTTTGGTATTTGGGTGCTTGGCTCATCTGTCTGAGGCGGTTCCTGCCGCGCCCTCCCCTACTGTATGGAAAACGTCGCGAAACAGCCCCCCTGTGTTCCTCGTCGGCTCTTTCCTTCTGTCTCGGCCGCCATTACATGACCGTGAGCAGACCATTTACAAACTAATCTCATGCTGTAATATAATATACCTGATGTCCCCTGCTCCTAAGAAGACAAGAACAAATAGCCAACATAGTTTATTTATTGATTCTACTATTTATTTTTTCCCTAACCTAAAATACGAAGGATTGGCTCCAAAATGATTCCTTGTTTCGGCTGGTAGCTAGAATTGTAGTTTTTGAATATATTTTTTCTTGTTTTTTTTTTTTTTTTTTTTTTTTGGTTTTTACACAGTATCACGGGCGCAATCCGTCAGTATTGAGCTTAACTCATACATAGAACATATTCCAAGTTTCAAACCGTTAGATTTTGAGATATGGCTGCCCACGCTCAGATGGCTACATACCTACTATATATATTTATATATATAGTAGTATGCGAACTTTCTGTGGGAAAGATGTTGGAATTGCTTTACGTGTTCTGCAGTCAGGTATTACGTGACCTTTCTTTTTGCAGTAACTGCAAATTTCCAGATATTTGTAGCATTCACGTATCTGATGACCGATTTTATTACTAAAATCACAAACAAGGGTCGTACGGTCAACAGAATCTAGGATAGGCATTGCAGGAGTAACATTTTGATTGTTTTCACGTGTGGGAATTTTTATGAGAATGATCGCGAAAAGGGTGACGACCAACGCGATTGTTTAATGAAGAATTGTGATATGTTAAGTTCTTAGAAGAATGTGACTTTTTAGAAGTATTATGAGTAAAACCCTTAGAAGAGTAAGAAGTATTTTGAGTTTTCTTTACTGAATGTTCTGTGTTCTGTGAAGATATGAATGGGAAGTTTGAGAAATCTTTATTATGGGTGTTTAGGAACTCAGCATACCCCACGATATCTGACCAAGGAGTACGCCAATTTTTATTGAGTTCATACATTTTTATGTATTCTCTAACACCTTGTTCTATGTTTGTAGGAAGGCAACATAAAAATGCAATTCGGAGAGATTCGTGTCCACTCATGTCTAGACCATGATAAGCATGACTGGCCAGACGTTCTAATCTGTATGCAAACAGACGAATACTCTCATTTTGGTAACGGCGGGCAGAATGGAATGTATGTAATAAGGATTCCTTCCTTTTTCTCTCCTCTTCCTCATACCATTGGATGAGGGTCTCTCGAACAGAGAAATAATCTCTATCATCCTTGGTAACAAGATGATAGACATTAAGGAAGTGACCATCAAGTTGTCTGCCGAGTAAATTTAACCATTTGTGATAGGCTGTGGGATAATGAAGTTGGCAGTGAGCCTCAAAATCCCCTAAATAAATTAGGAAATTATTACCAGTTTCTAGTTTATATGTACCAGGGTCTACCCCTTTAAGATTATGTGAATTCTTGAGTAAGGAATTCAAGTGTATGATGGCTTCCTCCATCCTATCGATTTTTTGTTTTATGATGGGACCTGAGTACATATCTGTGATTGTGTTTGATCTTGAGTAAGAATTTCTACATTGAAATGGGAAATTATGTTTAGAGTTACGTGGGTACGACTTTGATTGATGTGGCATGTGTGGAGGATTTGAACGATGCGAATCCTCAATATCTGTGTTTAAATTGTACGAAGAATGATGTGATGGTTGAGGACCATGTAAATTCTGTGAGTGTTGTGAGTGTTGAAGAACAATTTGGGAATTGATGCTTTGGGGATAACTAGCCAAAGCTATTGCCTGTTCATTATCAGCAGGTCTTTGAGAATTGAAATTAAAGTTAAGCAAATCCCTATCTGAATCTAAAGGATTTGTTTCTCCATGAATGGGAAAATTAACTACATTACCAGTAGTGATTTCTGGAGGAGCCACATATTCAGTTGACACCTCCATTTAATCAACAAGGTTAGCGGCAACACAAGTATTGCTGTTTTCAATCATTTTTACAGCGTCAATACACTAAATTTGAGTTTATAGTTTTAATTAAATCTGAAATTTATATTTTAATAAATTTAACAACTATAAAGCAATTAAGTATTTAAATTACTTTTTAAATGTTGTATAGTTTTAATACAATTTATCAAGGAGTTCTTTCAATTTCTTTCAAAACTCGATTCCAAACTTAAGAAAGATTGGTGTTAAAGATATGATATAAGGGGAATTTTGTAAGACAGTATGAGAGCACACTTATAGGGATGAATGTCCTCTTATAGTATACTGTAACTGTTTGTTGAGGTAGCTCAACGAGTGGTCGAAGTTGATCTAAAAATCACAATCCCAGTAGGCAAGCAAAGCACCGACAACAAAAGACAGATGGTCCCTGTTCGGGGCGCCACCTTTTTATTTCTGTAGTTATTTTTAGTGAGAGACAAGTGACTCAAGGGCAAAGAATAATTTACGTCACTTGACCTCCAACTAATAGACAACCATAATGAAGTAATCTATTAGAAATACATTGATCTACTAATATAAAAGTAAGTTTGTGAGAAAATTAAAAAAAATTGTTTCTTACTTCTACCTGGAATGAATGACTATCTTAAGACTCACGGGTTTGTTGCACAAAATAATTCCGCAAGCCATGCGAGAACCAGTACGGCCTTTCTTCAATTAACTCAGACTATAGAAAGGAGGGACCATACAGCTTGCTCCAAATGCTCTCCTATTATGTATGCTAAGTAAAGATCATCTTATGAGAAACTAGGGAAGGGGAGAATGAGAAGAAGAAGTAAATGTACTTGGATTTTATTAAGCCCGTATTACTATTCAAAAAGTAGTAGACGGTAATGTTAAACATTCAATCAGTTATCCGGATGTGGATAAGGGATGAGCTCTATGATTACGTAAGGCAAAATCGAACACTCCGACATGACTATTGATGAAGTGGTGTACCATTGCTTATTCTTATCTATAGTTTTTTCTTAAACCTCTAACAATAATTTAATAGATCGATTAGTGGGGACGTTAGAGAAAGTTCCGGTCTACAAAATGATATTTCTTGGAACAAGTCTCAACGTAAACCCGGGTTGACTATAATCAAAATGAGCTTAAATTCAGCCCTATGTTAAGCTACGGAATAAACGAGATAATTCTGGGAATGTCAGAATAAAAACTGAGAAATAAGCATACATGCTTTGTCTTGGAGACAATGATTGATACTGAAAATTAAGACTAATGCTTGTCTGGAGACAATGATTTGATCCAGGAACAAGACTGTAAATTAAGACTAATGCTTAAGTTGATTCCTGCGAGGTAAATGGAACCCCACCCGAAGATGGGTCTTGAGATGGCCTCATTGAGGAACTAAATCATGAATCCAGAAATTAAAGAATCAAAAACTCAAAAAATGTTTCAACCCAAAACAAAAACCCTATAAAAATATAGGAAAAATTAGCTTTAAAAAGTTAAGATATTTTAAATATTATTAATAAATTATATCTTCCCAAATAAAATATTGAAAAAATAAGAGAGAGATCTCTTCACCCTAAACACATAAGAACGCTTGAGCGGACAATAACTTGTTTAAGAAGTTAGTCCCACGAGTCCAGAAGAACTCAACAGGTGAAGGAATCTTGGGGAGCAGTACTACTATAAAGGAAAGGAAGGAGTGAGTACTTTGCCTGTATTGCCATATTACATAAATGTTTAATAGGAGTTCAAACGTAACATCACACTACACTGTAGTGAATTTGCATCCTAAACTGTGTATCAACTACTCCAATATTCACTAGATAGACACATCAGTGGTTATGTGTTATAAGCCTCATATAAAACCTGTATCTTAAAACCTATACAGATACTTGGGTAAACACTTCATTTCTACATTATTATTAATCAATGAAATCATTTTGTAAACTACTGAAAAGGGAAATACTGTTTTAGTTACCCATTCAAAACCCCAAGAGCTCCAATAACAAAACAAAACAAAAAAAATAATTACTCACTAGACAAGCAGTTTATTTCATATAGGTGTTATACACATATCTTATTCTATATTAAGAATAAAATTCCATTCAGGTTTGGTCCACATTGGAAACTAACCACATAAGATAAAATAATCACCGCCTACATATATCATATATTATATATACTACATAATAAGGTATATCATACACTATATAATATATTACTATATTACTATAATACTATAATATATATATAATATAATATACACATGATATATTAAATCATATACTATATAATATATTTACTTATTATATATATATATATATATATATTAATATTATATATCATTCTATCTATATATACTATTATAATGATATATATATATAAGTTATATTATTATATATAATATAATATATAAAATACATATCCATTATCATACTACTATAATTATTCTAATCCGCCTGCGAACCGTTTGAACTCGTCTTACATTACTCATTAATCACAAAGTGCCTCTGTGCCTCCCGCCGTATCCCATCTTAGTAATAACCGGCTCAAGCGCTCCAAGATATCCTTCACGATGTGTCACAATATATATACATAATCAACGTACTTACTACGTCGCTATAGACCAGTATTGAGTACTCTTCAGTCTAGTCACTATCATAATGATATATATATGCATATACCTATATAGTATATTATAACTATATATATTACTCGGTAGGGCTGAAACTAACAGATAATATAATGTCAACCATATCTATGCATATAGAATAGTCGTTGAGTAATATTGGTGGCTATCTATGATAATATACATATATATAATATATTATATATATATATATAATTTATATTATATTATAATATATATATATATTTACCTATTAATTAAATTATTAAAAATTATATATATATTAATATATATATATATATATATGCATTACACTAATATATATATATATAATAGTATTATAAAATGAAAATTATTTGTCAACCAATATTATATAATATATATAGCTATATACTATTCACTAACTATGTAACATTCACATTACTTATTAATACATTAAGCGTACCTCGAAATAAACTAATATAGGCAGTATCGCAGTTAGCATAGATACAGACTGAATTTCCTCATAAGCTGATATGGAATCATTCTATCACTTTTGTTATTAACTAATACCATAATCTCATGCTATTACACCGGAACTGCACACTTCATTATATCAGTATAATATATAGTATCATACTTTAATCATTAATAGCTGTTATTATCATAACTATCTATCTTCATAGAACATTAATACTTAGTACACTCACTTCGATCACAATCTACAACCGTATATTGATAGACAATCGAGATTCATTATATATATAATCTATATATATATCACCCTCTATATCTACATGAATATCATATATACTATAATATATATAATAAAATACATATATATATAATATTAACGATTATATATTAATTATATATATATTATATAACCTATACAACCACTAAATACTCACAATAATCATAATAATATAATCAAATAATAAATCACTAAATATATTTTATAAAATCAATATATAGTATATATATCTGTTATATATATATACCGAAACACCTATATCTATGTATATATATACTATATTTATTAATATATAAATAATATAATACTAAACACTACATATATATACAATAATATACTACCTAACGCTAACCCTAACGAATATACTATATATACACCCTATATATAATACATAAATATATACTTACATACTAATAAATATATATATGATAATAAATATATATACAATAATATATATAGAAAACTATAAAATAATATATATATAATTCATATATATTAACATATATATAATCTATATTATATATATAAATACTATATATATATATATACCATACCAGTATATATATATAATATACTATTATATGGTCGTGGTGGTGTGCGGTGGGGTGTGTTATAATCAACTACAAATACTATAACCTTAACATATATGTACTCCATAATTAATTTTACAAAACACATATACTATCATAATACTATATGATATAATATATATACTATATCATATATATATAATATATATATATATGTATATATATATAATATAATATATATATAATATTATATATATATATATATATATATAGTATATATATATTATAATTGGAAAAAGAGAGGTAAAAGATAGCCTAATAATATACAAATAAAAAATATAAAATATACTATGTATATTTAATATGTATATAATATATTATTATATACTAATAATATAAAACTAATACAAATTATTATATATAAACCACAAATTTAGAATGTCATTGTGAACTTAAATACATATATTCTATTGAGGATACACGCCTAAAATACTATGATTGAAAATCATATATAAATCATATATATATATAATATATATTATATAACTATCAATATAATAAATAAAATAAATACTATATATACTATACTTTATATATATTAATATACATATATATATATAATAAATATTAACTTAATAATAATATAATACATATAAATACTATATAAAATATATATACACTCATATATATATAATATAATATATAATATATATATATATTATATATATAATATAATATATATATATATATATAATTACAATATATATATATATACGTATATATATACATATATACTTATAATATATATATATCAATATATTTTAAATATTTATTAAATTTTTAAATTATATAATAATTTAATATTTATAAAATAATAAAATATATTTTTATAGATCATATATAAATGACAATATACGAGTTATATTATTTTACATTATATAGCTACATGTCCTATCTAATACTCTACCATATATATATATATAAAAATATATAACTGCTTCTGCAGCGCCGATGCACCATTGTCGCAAACATATATATACCTATGATATAAATTATATACTCATACTAATATATATATACTACACACAATAATAAATATATATACTAAAAAATTAAATCTATAATAACTTATATATATAATATTATATTATATATATATATATATTAATATATAATATATACACAATAAGATAAAGAAAATGACTTCATGAATAAATGATTTTAATATTTAGTAACTACAATCACCAATTCGCAATTAAAAGCAAACAATTCTAAATTCTATTCCAGGAGTTCTGTTTCATGTAATCGCATGTACTGAAGTAGAATCTGTTTTTACTAAATATTCTATTAATCACACCAGAAACCCAAATAATTTATATTTAAATTTTAAATTTAAAACTAATGTCAAATTTATAAAAAGTATTGAGAAGAAAGCTGCTTTTTTTTTAGGGAGATTCATCATAAACCCATACCATCATCCCAGCCTCATGATAGGTTTACCATTTTGTACAACATAAACAAATACTGTTTACTAAACACACCTAAAACAAATCTGATAATCTCTCTAACT
>JABUQX010068587.1:0-10698 GCA_015478945.1 Trachelipus rathkii | reverse complement strand
GAGTTTTCCACACGTTACCTCCAAAAAAAGGGACTCACAGCTTATAATAACAAACGATTATTAAGGTTTATTTAATAAAGCACTACCGCGTTTTTCTCATCTCATAAATAGCTATGAGTATACTCAAAGCCTGCTCTCCCAATATATATATATATGTGTTACTTTAGAGGCCAAAAGTGAAAATAATATTAGAAATTAATGAATAAATAAATATTTATACTATATATATATCATATAATATATCTTTAGTATTAGTTAACAAAACTCACAACCACTATAAACGTATTAATACTATTATTATGTATGACAAATTGACAAATAATTATCATAAATATCTAAGAAATCTAAATTACATATTTAACACATCAAAAACGTACATACCTAATTTTTTGATTTATCACTCGGATCAAGGAGAGAAAGCAATCAAGAATATTCTTTATAAATCCAATGAGTCTTTAAAGAGTAACGCAATTTATTATGAGAGAGCAATCACGAACTGCACAATCAAACGAGTTGTTCCGTAATTCATTTACCTTTTATTGCTGAAGGTAGCGTGTGTTCAACAACGTCTTTATTCATTGTTCGTTATATTTTGGTCATAAAATGTAAAGATGTAGATAACATCGAAGAGCAGAAAACAGCAGTTCCACGGCTAAACTTGTGCTTGGACGTATTATGGAATCATGTTAAAAATTAAGAAGCTGTAGCGTAAGAATTTTCTGGTTTAGTTTGTGGAGATTTCCGCGCAAGTAGTATCACAGGCAATTTCAAAGTAACTTTCGAAGATTTATCTGTTCGCATGGCTATTTGAAGCACTGGGACTCCTCTTCTTTGCCATTTCACACATGTCTTCCTTGATTACTCTTTCACGATGGAACAGTGGATCTCGCAGAGGTAAAATTTTTACGAAACATTCTTTCAGTTTCATAACAATAAAATGACAATACATTTTCTGCGAAATCTGTAACACCTACCCTCTGTGCAACTACCTGCAGGACACTCGGTGTATTAGGTGATAAATTAATAAATAAAAATAATATATTAGTGTAAATTGTACAAGGGTAAATTTAGATATATAAGTTAGACCTTATGATAACCTTTTTTATCTTATGATAGCCTAATCATATAGACTACGCTTATTATCTGAATAAGCCTCTTAAAATATACTAGTGATAAAGCTTCCTTACTAATATATACATTAAATTCTATTTATAATTTTTTAACCATCCATTATTAATAAGTATAAATAGACAAGAGTATAATATAGGTTATAATTTATATATATTATATATATATATAATTAGTTAAACATGTTAACATAGATAGTTGTAGTTTCATCACTTATAAAGTTGGCTAACTGTACATTTTTTTTATAACGAACTTATAAAGAAACTTAAAATACATTTTAAGGATTAGTGTTTAAGATTTATATTTTTCAGCACAACAGAGAAAATGTAAGCAGTTGCAATATTATACCTTATATATTTTAAAATAGATTTTCTTACACTTCCAATACCACTGACAGGTATCTGTTAATGCTTTAATAAATTGATGAGTCTATTGACACATCAATTGGTTTAGGTCTGTAAGCGAACCGACAAATTCTAAGGAGTTCGCAGATCACATAAAAGAAGTGATTGTCTCAGGCAATAGATGCTTACATTATGTTTTTTCACATTCAGTTAAAGTGAATACATAGTGAAATTGGGAACCGTACAATTAGTGCCATAATAATCAGAATAGTGTGTATTTTAAAAAAACAATGTTATCTGATGATTTACGAAATATGCTTTCAAGAGATTATAATTGGCTTGCTTAGGATTTTTTACAGCACTTCAAGTTAATATTAAGTGATTATGTCAAATTTAGATTTACTGTAAAATAAGAACAATATAATATATGAATTATAAACGAAATGTTTTATACACAATTTAGTTTGTGTTTCTCACTAACCCAGTACAATGTATGAGGCAGAATGTTTACATAAACGTTCGTAACTTAGTTATGTTCGCAGAAGAGGTTATCACTTTTTAAATATTTCTCAATCGTATCTCAGCCTATTGTATATGTATCAAGAGATCTATTTTCTTTTTATATTTTGTAAATAGATTTGTATCAGATGCCGACACATGTGTTTGTACATGTTAGGTATCAATATGTTTGCAAGAAATACTTGTGTGGAGGTGGCATTGTGTGAGATTTATATTTTTATTGTAGTAGAAGAAATTTGAATTTATTAGGATATAATCCAAATTGAAATATTATAAACTTATCTTAGAAAAAAAAGATTAAGCGTCCCCAGAAAAATCATTTGGAGGTGGACTGTGAATCCGGTCTTTGTGGATTAAAAGAAAGAGAATATAAATAAATTCCTTATGAAAAGTTGAAGGGAAGTTTCCCCTATGTTTGGAAGGAATGAATGAGGAAAGGTAAATTTAGCATATTTATGTGTACTATAATTAAAGTCATACTAATACGAGTACACTTACTAATATATATAGCGATAGCGCTCTGGTTAGTATACTTTGTGTATAATCTTATCGATCTTAATATGTTTTCTTTTAGATTTGGGCATAATCATCATTTAAACACGTTCTCGCACAATGCCTTCTCTAATATAATATATACTAATAATATACGGCTATATTGATTAATTATACCCTACTTCCTTATTTACGTAATAATACTATACTTTATAACACTTACATACCATAACCAATATATGCCCCCCATATATTATACTCTTATAATTTTTACATATAGAACAACAATAATGTTATTATATCCGATAATTACCCTTTACCTAAAACCCTTACTATTACACTTATTAACATCTAACACATAGTACGATATCATATCAGAATCTCCTATTCTATGATTCACCCAACACTATAAAATCTAAATCTATTTACAAGTTATTCACTCTCAGGATAGTCACTATATAATTTAATTACTGTAATACTCTAAACTCTATTCATTACCTACACCACAGATCTTTTACTTACGTCAAGTATGATTAAATAATTTAATTATTAAATATTTTATGCTTTCGACTCCAACTCTATTATCTTGGTAAAAATATAGTTACTTAGTACTGTTCCTAGACTCTTATACGGACTTATTCCTAGACTTACGGTTAATACTTATTATATCACCTCTTTTGATAATTAATTTACTCATTTGAATTACTTCTCTCTCAGACTCCATAGTACTATCCATCGGACTTAGACTTACTCCTTCATCTTCCAAATATTTAACCTATTAGTACACCTACGATACTCTATCAGTGAGATAGGACCAGAATCCCGGTCCCGGAATCACCCTGATTCTTTATTCAAAAACCAATACTCACAGGCTCTTATAATGCTCTAAAAAAAAAAATATAACTATATATCATCAAAAAAGAAAATCTCCACTGCACCGTCCTGAGGAAAAACCACATTACAACCCTTAAAGTTTTCCGAAAAACCCATAGGCTTCCTTATCACTCCAGCTTATGCCGCTCTGGGTGAAGAGAAACACGTTCTTTCTCAAACCTCCGTGCTTTTCTCTCCTCGTGTATTTTCGGTTTTTCTTTTTCCAGTCTCTTTTTAATGCGTTTTTTTTTATAATGATTTTTAAAAAAATAAAGAGCGGAATAATATGATATTAATTACTTGGAATATTTTTCATCTTAATTTCAAATATAAGGAAACTTGAAAATTTAAACCAAATATTATCACCTCCATTATGATTTATAAATAGCAGAACTACCTTCCATTATTTGTTATTCAGTTTGTTAATTCTCAGTTACAATTTAAGGTAGGTTGCTAGCTGCAGTACTGGTTTAATGTATGGCTGTTGCTCCTTCTACTTACTAATTTGCAACTAGAATGATATTTTTATCGTGTTATTATCTTTATATTATCATATTTATAATTTACTTTTAAATTGAGTATTATGTTGTATATATATTACTTAGGTATAAGTAATGTATTCATTATGAACTCAAAATCTCAAAAAGTGTCTTCTATAAGGAGATAGCAAATGTTATATATGAACAAAAAAAAGTCACTTTAGAATAATCATTAAATTAAATATCTTTCATTATGAAGAACCTTCAACAGAACTACTACTAGTATTACAGGAAATACTAAAATTAATAAATATCTTGGCTTTTGGTAATAATCAATTTTTTGATTTCACTAATCAATTAAGTTTATCACAAGCGAAAACCTCTCAGGGATGGGTAGGGGCACAAAACATTGAAAAAAATGTCCTATGAACATGTGACCTATATGACATGGTTTCAAATATATAGCACGTTTAACATTTTCAACACAGCATACGGCATATCGTGATATTCCCTAAAAATATGTATTACCTACCAGATGTACGATGACTTCGTTAATAAGCCTGTTGAAATATCACGACCTCGGTGATATCACACGTATGCCCAAAGAGGTTTCAAATAGTAACCTTTGATGGTGAAACTACATATTATGCTCGCCATATATCTTGAAAAGTACAACTTGTATAAAAAAACAAATAACATATTTGGAATCTTCGTGAAAATTTAATAATGGAAAACGTTATCTTTATGATTTTAAATCTTAAATAAAAAAATTTAAATTATATGAAATGTTAAGAAAGTGTACAACATGTTGATTTTTTTCCTCCAGCAAAAAAATTTAGCCAATCAGAAGACGAGTTCTCACCTTCCCCCAAAATCTCTCAAACATGAGCCCCCAAATATTCTCCTTTCAATGGTAAGCGAATACACACACACACACACACACACACACACACACACACACACACACACACACACACACACACACACACACACTATGATACATAGATGTTCTACCCTATATAATTTGCTATTTTATAATTTTTATTTTGCTGCCATGAGCGTATTGCTTATTGATAGCCGTTAAGATGTTATTTTAAATATTCATATTTGTAATTAAATTTTTAACATTTATTCGGATTCCAAATACATTATTAATTATCTTGTACATATCGTAGTTCTCGAGATATCTGGCGAGGCTAATGTATAGTTTGGCCCCTTTGATCTTGTGCTATGAAAAGGTCTTGACGTTTGTCACCGTGTTAGGTGTTTATCTCTGTGTTTACTTTACGAGGATGTGCTCCAATCTGAAAATGGCGCAATGCATTTAATGTATGGCCTTCCCGAATGTAATTTTGTCCTCAGACAGACGTCTACCGGATAAGAAAATATTTCATAGATTAGATGAACGTTTACGGGAAAGTGGGTCATTTAAAAAACGGGTATCGGATGGTGGAAGACCCATGAATTTGAGGTCTGTTAATTGCGGGGAACGGATCTTGAATCACATTGAGGAAGATAACGGGGCCAGTACTCGTAGAATAGCTGCAATGGAGAACGTAGGACATATGACGGTATGGAGGGTACTCCGAGAACAACAGCTTTACCCGTACCATATACAACGCTTGCAGGCACTACAAGAAGATGACTTCCACGAAAACTTCGGTTTGGTACCATGTTATAACAAAATGACATATAAATATTCATTGCCTACCAACGTTTGTATTTGCCGTGTTATTTACCGGCAAATATGCGTTTAACAAAGACGGAATACTCAATTTTCATAACACACATCAATGGAGTGAGGAAAATCCTTAATACATCCAGGAATCAAGAAATCAAAACCGGTTCAGTGTGAAAGCATTGGCAAAAAAATTCGGCGACTTTCTCATCGGACCAGTTTTTCTTAATCAGAGGGCAACAAGTGAGGGTGTATGCTGATTCCCTCAACTATCGAATACCTAACCTACCTGACGACGTTCCAATTGGTATTGTTCGTCGCATGTGGCTTGTGCATGAAGGTGTACCGCCACACTTAAGACGAGCAGCCAGACAGGTCATAGCTTGCTCCCCTGATTTGAATCCGTTGGACTATTATCTATGGGAGCACGTGAAAGCGATTGTGTATTCAACACCCATTGACAGCATGGACGTTCTACTTTCACGTATACAAGAGACCTGTCAACAGATTCAACATACAGTACATCTGGAATAATCGAAAAAATGCGACAGTTACTGATACGTTGATTGCAAGCATGTATGATATTGGTAACGATATTGATATTGATAACGTTGTTGTGTTTTATCATGGAAGTGTGGTCTGTTATGACACGTGGCCATAGGACATATTTTCATTCTTTTTGTTCCCTCTAAAATGGGTCCTACAAGTTATGATACGCCCTGTATATATATATATATATATATATATATATATATATATATATATATATATATATATATATATATATATATATATATATATATATATATATATACTCTTATATATATATATATATATATATATATATATATATAGGCAAAATAATTTCTTCCATACTAGTAGTTAACACAAAATTTCTTTTGAATCAGCAGTTTCAAATTATGGAAAAATATAAATGATAACTGCGTACTGCTAATTTGTAATATGTTTAAAAGTTTATGAAGTATAAACTGTTTGAGAAATTCTTCCCTCTCAAATACAACTTTGGAACAAATCACTAAAAAAATGTTTATTTACTTTAACATCTTAATAGCAATTTTCTAACTCGAAGAAAAAATGATTAAAAGTTATTAATTTTTGATTATTGTTCTCGTATTTTGATGTTATCAATTTTTAAAAATTGAGTTGCGAATGTTTTCTTTTCATTTATTTACTATATAAATAGTGTGTAAAATTCTATATAAAAGTTATAAACTTTCATTTAGAGCACTTTTTGTTACTTTTTTTTATTAGAATAAGCAAAAAAAAAAAAAAAAAAACAGAAAAAAAAGAATTGATTTTAATTGGTTTAAACAAAAAAATAAAAACATGTTAATTTAATCCAAATGGTGTAAACCAAACAACTTTGCTTCCCGGAATCAAAAACCGTCTCATATATGACGCAAGAATAGTAGACCTCGACCATGGCTTTCCGATGTTCCAACAAAACGTTGATTTGCAATATAAATTAAAATCCGATAAATCATCGACACGCTACTCTTTTTCTCCTGAATTCTTTAAGACTGTGACATGACATGACTTTCGTTTTAACATAATACATGTTAGACATACTCGACAAAAACTGATATTAATAATAACACTATTTGAGCTTACCTTAAAGTGAAACCTACACTGAGCTTCATTCCTAGTTTATTAACTGATATTAAATTTTTGAAGGAGTAATGATCTTTTACAGTCAGTCATATATATATATATATATATATATATATATATATATAATAATAACTTAACAAAAATTTTATAGTAATAACAGCGTCTTTGATAATAAAATATATAACTTATATATATATTATGTATGTAAATATGTTTTTTTGTGTCAGTATATATATATATATATATATATATATATATATATATATATATATATATATATATATATATATATATATATATATATATATATATATATAACCTTAAAAATGGGAAGCTGCTGTCATACCCGAAACTAGTCGGTAATAAATTTTTCTTTTAAAATTTTTAAATATGTTTTGGTTATTCCTGCTATTATATATATATATATATATAAATACTTTAATAAAAATATATATATAGCCCTAGTGTTGTTTTAATGTTCATTCTTACATTGTTTTACGCATTTACCGCCTTTATATAATTAATTAAATAATTTACACCGAAAATTTTGCCATGTTGAAACTTTTAAGCTAAGTTTGGTTTTATTTTTTTACTTTCTCTTTTAAACGATAATAGCCTTAAGAATTGCATTTTAAGTGTATTAATACTTTGTCACATTAATAATCTTTAAATTTAATTTTAATGGTTTTAATTCATGCAGGTTTTCATCACGTTAGGGTACATTTATATTTGGCTTATGTTTTAACATTTGTTTAAGTTATTTATTTTGTGTAGGTGTGTGTGTGGGTGTATGTGTATAGATTTAATGTGTTTAGTTTAGTGTGTAGATTGTGTAGTTCTTTTTAGATTTTCAAATTTTCTGTAAATACAGTTTTAGCGTTTTAAAATTTCCCAAAGTTTTACATTATACAAATTTGATTTATTATTATTTTTAGAATATAAACTTTTTAATTTAGGTTTAGGTTGTATGATCATTTTTATCACGTTTTCTCGTTTTTATTTTCTGTCTGTCTTTGGCTTTTGTTTTTATTTGTTGTGTGCGTGCGTGTGTGTGATAGCAGGTTTGCGTAGGTGCGGGCTTTCTATTGACTTCACCTACATCCGCGGCTTAAGCTCTAACTCTGCTTCCGTGGAACACCACCTTTCTAACTCTAAACCTAATATTTTGCTCCTGTCTGAGACTCAGATGGCTAAGTATTCATCCTCTAACTCGTTTAATGTATCCAACTATAACTTATTTCATATTTCCGTCTAAAGGGTGGAGTATGTGCCTATGTAAGAATAAACACTCCTGTAACACGTCTTATTTTTCAACGCCCCCAATTTTTTTTACGTTACCAAAACTTAGAAACCGCAGGCGTATAGTATATATATATATATATATATATATATATATATATATATATATATATATATATATATATATATATATATATATAACTATTCTTTATATATAATATATATATATATATATATATATATATATATATATATATATAGTATAAATATATTATAAAGAGAGATTTGAACTCGCCCCCCTAAACAACTTCAACACCCCCATTTTTCTAGGCCCCTACCGCCCCCCCTCTCCAGCGCCCACAAAGGGGCGTTATCGCCCACTTTTCCGTCTAAGGGTGGAGTATGTGCCCTATGTTAACATAAACACTCCTGTAACACGTCTCGTGGATCTCAATCTTCTAATTTCGATGTTCTATGGCTTAAATCTTTCTCCCTTCTACTACAATAATCTTGTGCTACTGCTACTGCTTTCCTAACAGAACAGATTTTCACGCCTTTTTTTGAATATCTTACTACTTCTCACGAGACTGTTAAATCTTCTCATTCAAATACTGAGGGTCACTCTATTTTTGCATTTATAATAGTACATAACACTGAATGGTTAAGGGGTCCTCTCATACCGATTTAGGGAGGAGGCCGAATCATTCAGCATTCTCAACGATCTGGAGCAACTAATTAAAGAACCCACACATTTGGATCATCCTAACCAATTCTTGAACACACTTGACCTATGTTTCACCACTAGTCCTTCTCTCTTAAAATACACCACTTTCGCTCCTATCGGTAAATCTGACCACAAAATTATATCTCTTAATTTTAATACATTCTCTCCAACAGCTCCATCCTGCCCTACTCGTTTTTTCTGGCACTTTGATCGGGCCGATTGGGGGGCCTTGCGTTGCTTCTACGCTAACTATAATTGGAATGACTGCTTTGTTTCTGGTGACGACGCTTCGACTTCTGCCGATAAGGTGGGAGCTGTAATCGTTGATAGGATGAGCAGGTTCATTTCCTTCTTCGATAAATCTTTCTCTCCCTCATAATTCATGGTTCGATCGTGCTTTTCTCTGGCTGGCCATTTAGGCTAGAGACAGTGCTTATCGGGAGTGAAAATTCTCTTTCTCCTATCACTCTTGCTAATTTTCATTCGCTAGAAATCGTTGCAGAGGTACTCTTCGACGAGCAAAGCGGGCTTTCATCAAACGAGTGTGCTAACCTCCTTGGTTCTCTACTGACAAATCTTTCTGGCCTCTTGCCAAAAACATCTCTAACAACTTCTGTAAATCATCTTTCTCCTCTTATTCGCTCACAGTTGTTATGGCCTGCTAATTCTCCAACTAAAGAGGCCAATCTCTTCGGCTTCCTATTTTCCTCCTAACTCAACCCTGGACGATTCTGGCATTCCTCATCCTTCTCCTTCTCTTCTCAGTATCCTATGCCTTTGCCTGCGATTACATTCGATCAGGTGCATGGGCTATTGAAATCTACGAACGTTGGAAAGCGGGTGGCCCGGATGGCATTCCTCCCAAGTTTTGAGGGGTCTGCTTCCGTGCTATCCCCGCCCCTCGTTCAACTATATTCTCTATGTCTCAATACTAACACTTTCCCTCAGTGTTGGAGATTTTTTTTCCAACCTATTCCGAAAAGAGGAAGCCGCTCTGGTCCTTCTAACTATCGCCCTATAGCTTTTACTTGTATTCTATCTAAGATCTTTGAAACTCTTCTCAACTCTCATTTCTTAGATCATCTGGAATCTCATTCACTTCTTTCCGATCGCCAGTACGGCTTTCGGCGATCGGTCTACTGGTGATATACTTTCCTATCTTACTGATTTATGGTTTTCCGCCCGCAGTCGGAACTACGGGCAGACTTGCGTGGTGGCGCTCGACATATCAAAGCATTTGACAGGGGTATGGCACGCGTTACTGCTCTCAAGCTCCCCTCCTTTGGGTTTCCTTCTCTTTGCTTACTTATGTCTAGTTTTCTTTAAAATAGCGCTCAATATCGGCTGTTGTTGATGGGGCGACTTCTTCTTCCCTTTTCTGTCAATAGTGAATGGTTCCCTCAGGGTTCTGTCTTATCTTTCCCCCTGCTATTCCTACTTTTTCATTGTGATCTTCTCCACCTGCACACACACATCTAACTCACTATTTACTCATATGCCATTGAGCTCGACCCTTCATTCTTCAACTCATTTCAATTCTGTTCCTTCTTTTACTTCTAGGAATTGCCTCTCGTCTTAATCTTTCCGATT
>JABUQX010068586.1:30000-36270 GCA_015478945.1 Trachelipus rathkii | reverse complement strand
GACGTAACTGATAATATTTGTTATCATTACTGTAACCCATTATTTATAATAATAAAATGATTTTTACGTATGGAAGTTCGAATGCAATGATATAAGGCTTGTAAATTATATATACCAGAAGACGTAAACCTAATAGAATTCACCAATGTTAGTAAACTTTTTAACGGATTGTTTGAAACGGGCAGACTGAAACCTAATCCTGTGGAATGTAGATGACCACGATCATGGTCCATTCAGGTGGCATAGAACACGGTATTCTACATGAATCTGCAAAGGATTCTAGTTTGAGCTTGAGGAATGTTACCAAAGCACTTATAGTCAGACATGTGACAGTGTTCTACGTAGTTCACGAAACCAGATATTTCCGTACCACCTGCAACGTATGTAGAGCCTTTTAATTACTAATATTCTCCCATGGTAAAAAATTTTTGTTGCTCATTCCATGCCTTTTAGGGTTGATATCACAGATTGCCATAGCAATCGCATACGGCAAAGGGGAATCTATCTATCTATTTATGAATGAATGGCTAATAAGAAATGATGTTTGACCGGGTGGAATTTTTTCACCATTGTTGTTTAATATTTGCATTAATGATCTTATAAAAGATAAAGTGAAAAGTAGAAAAGGTACTAAGCAGAAATCTTTTGCGAATATATAATCATGCAGCTGGATGATTTAGATTTTGTTTAGCTCCATCGATAGATGGCCTTCAAAAAACTATAAAATTCAGAAAATCTTTCTATCTAATGCTAACGTATTAATTATAGTAAAAGTGGAGTTACCAATTTGTTTCAAAAAAGGTAAGAAAAATAAAGAAGATTTAGATACGATTACAAAATGTCTCATGGTTTTATTTATTTATTTTTTTTTAAATTTGAATGAGATTAAATATCTCGGTTTTATTTTAAATCAAAATTTAGAGGAAGGGACAGACATGAAAAGAGCTTGAGACAAATTCTCAGGAACATTTAATGTTTTATTAAGAAGATTTAGTTCGTTAAATGTAGATATATTGCTATATTTATTAAAATCTTATTCTATGCCTTTTTACAAAGCAAGCCATTGGACTAATATATCAAATGGTAGTCAAAAATACAAACAATTTGAAGTATGTTTCCATAATGCCTTTAAAAATATATAATGTTTCTAATATAATTAGGAATAATCTAATATGTAATTGATTAGATGTGTTAATAATATTAAATTATTTCTTAAACTACTTTAAATTATGTACTGTCTTTAGGTTACTTGACAAATCATGTTATTTTATTAGGATAAAAAATTACTTTATTTTTTAAACAGGTGTCATGGTGAAAGATATCGAAAATATATTTATATATTAAATTTGTTCAAAACACAGAAGATCCCCTAAGGTAAAATATGACGTAATTAATAATGAAATTCATTTGTATATTAATTTTTTAACTGTTTTATGTTATCTTTTAAATTTTATTTTATTTCTTGATGTAATATGTTTATGAAATAAAGAATTAAAGACCAAAGGGACTATCTAGATTCATATCTGAATCTATGACTATCTATCTATCTATCTATCTAATCTTATCTATCAATCTATCTATATCTATCTATCTTATCTAACCTATCTATCTATCAATCTGAATCTATATATTATATCTGGTCTATCTAATCTATTTATCTAATCTATCTATCTATAAATCTATCTATCTAAAATCTAAAATCTAAATCTAATTACTAATTCTGAAATCATCTAATCTATCTAAATCATAGTGTAATTATCTATTCTATAAATCTATCTATCTATCTATCTAATTTATCTATCTATCTATTTCTATCTATCTATACCATCTCTCAATCTCTGCTCTCTCTCTCTCTCTCTCTCTCGTATATATAAGTATAATATAGGTATATACCATAGAAAGGAGGTGGAGATATGTGAGGAATAAAGGAGAATGCTTGTGAATAGATAGTAGAGGGATGAGTAGGATAAGATGAGTATAGTAATATATATAGGTGTTGACCTATATGGAATAATGATATAAGAGATTATAGTATGAGGGGTGGAGGAGTTGGTGTGTGGTGTGTGTGCGTGGTGCGAGTGGTGTGCCAAAAAGTGTGTAGTAAGGTCAGAGCTCGCTAGTAGTAAGTAGTAGTAGTAGTAGTAGTAAGTAGTAGTTTAAGAAACAGAGTAGCCTTCAATAACTTTTTTTATTTTTAAAAGGACTGTCAATAAATCGGAAGTTTCCCAACCGGAAACGCATTAAAGAAACCCTTTGCCAACATAGATCGGAGCAAAGACAATACTAACAATAGTAATAATAGTATATTATATAAGTATATATATACATATATAATATATATATATAACAATATATATAGATAATTAATATAAATAGTAATAAAGCTATATAAGTATATAATATTAAGTGATATATATATTAATATTAAAGTATTATAATAAAATTATTAATAAATATAATAGTGATATATATATATATATAATATTATAATAGTTAAATGTATATACAGCTTAAGTATAAAATATAATATATAAATATATTAAATAATATATATAATGATATATATATTATTAGTATATATATGTATATATATAATGAAATATAATAATATAATATAATATAAAATAGATATAATAAGTAATATATTATAATAAGATATATAAATATAAAATAATTAAAATATAAATATATAAGTATAAAATATATATATAATAGTATATATATAGTAAAGTAAATAAGTAATATATTATAATATAGATATAATCTAATTATATAAGTATCGTAATAGGCTTAAAACAGTTATTATAAAAGGTAAAAAATAATATATATAATAAGTATATATTATAAAGTATATATATATAATAAAGTATATATTATTATATATATATAGCAAGAAACGTTCATAAAGAAATAATAGATAATTATATATTTTTATTAATTCCTTTATTTACAATTTGATTTTTATATATATAATATAGTAATATAATAATATAATATATAATAGTTATATATATATATATATATAATAATAATATAATATAATATATAAGACACAGCGACCAATGAGAAAAAGAGAAAGAAATCAGCGATAGATAATTTAATATTTTTATTATAGGAAACATATTACATACCTTTATGAATAATTTATTATTTAACAGGGGAATAGAAGTTATCTTTTCAATACGGAATACCTAATTAATGATTCGTTAGTATGTTTTTTTTTATTCAATTTCAAAAAAAAAAATTTTTGCTATGTTTTTTTTTTTGTTTTTTGTTTTTTTTTTTTTTTTTTTTTTTTTCTAAGTAAAACAAACATAAACTATGTTAAAGTTGCAGGTGCAACTCTCTTCCAATTAGGAATCCAACTTTTGTTTACATATGAGAGAGAAGTTGTTTTTCACGTCAATTCTTTGTATTCAAAACCCAGATGTTGCTTGAATTCTTCAAGAAACTGAGAGAGAGAGAGAGAGAGAGAGAGAGAGAGAGAGAGAGAGGAGAGGAGAGAGAGAGAGAAGAGAGAGGAGAGAGAGAGGAGAGAGAAGAAGAGAGAGAGAGAGAGAGAGGAGAGAGATAGAGAGAGAGAGAGAGGAGAGGAGAGAGAGAGAGAGAGAGAGAGAGAAGAGAGAGAGAGAGAGAGAGAAGAGAGAGAGAGAGAGAATACTTTGTATATTTTAAGAATTTTATCCTAGAAATTTGAAATGTAAATCCTCTTTTTATGTTTTATTTGCTAATACTTTTTTTCCTTATTTGATTTAATAAAATTATTATCCTTGTTATATGTACTTCTGAATACCTAATAGATAATTTTAGATAAATATTTTTAGAAAATTATATGAATTTCATTATAACTTTTAAAAGAGTTATATGAATTTCATTATCATCTGAGTGTAATTACTTATAGAGCAATGTGAATAACACCTCCATTATATACTCTGTTAGAAGAATTTAATGAATGGGCAAATTACACCTTATTTAGTTACACCTTATTTGGTTCAACCTTATTTAGTTACACCTCGTATTTAGTCACACCTTATTTATTATTTAAATCATTTTACTATATAGCTACTTTTTCTTTTTTTTTTCTAATTTTGTTCCGACGATATCCATAAGTCAAACTGCTATATAATATAATACCTAAATAAAAATTCTATATGGTCGAAAATTTACCTTGTTCATTGGTTGAAATCTGTCACATTTCGTCGTCAGTGTGCGTTGAATAAGCAATCAAAGAGAGGTGAGTGATATAAGCAATTTTTTCATGTTTGACAAAATATTTAGGAAGTAGGTATTATAAGTATTAATAATATATATATAAATTATAAATATAAATATATAATAATACTAATATATATATATATTATATATATTATATTAATATATATATATATATATAATTATAATAATAGTAATATTTAATATATATATTAATTTATTATATATATATTTATATATATATTATAATAATACTATATATATAATATTATATATATATATATAATATTTAATATATAATATAATATATATTATATATATTATTTTATATATATATATATTAATATATATATATATATATTTAATTATTATATATAATAATATTATTATATAAATAATAATATTATATTATAAATAATAAATAATATAATAAATATTAATAATTATATTATATAAATATATATTATATATATATATTAAATGAAAAGTAACCAGATTATAAAGAGCATAATAAATATTATGTAGTCTGAATATAATATATTTAATTATGATATTTATATCATATAAAAATTAAATTGACCGTGATTATAACCAAAATTTTATATTTTAGAATAATGTCTAATAAACAGTATAAATAAGAATAAAGCTTTATAAGTTACTTATTTGAGCTATAATAGGCGAATTAATCTGCTATTTAGTAGACATCAAATATAATTTTATCGGTTTATGCTTACTCTCTTTCATGTAGTGTCGTTTTTAATATTGTTCGGTTTATGATGAGTATATATTATTGTTTTTTAATTGTTGTTGGACTAATTTTGTTCTGTTTAGTGTATTTGTTTGTGATAATATTTTTTTATATTTATATGTATTAGTTGTTGTATGAATTGTTGTTGTTGTATGTTAGTTGTTGTTGTTGTGTTGGTTTGTTGTTGTTGTTTGTTGTTGTTGTTGTTGTATGTTGTTTGTATGTTGTTGCTGTCGTTTTATATTGTTGGATGTTGTTTGCAGACGATGTTGAGTTTTTTATCTTATTTGGTATGTGGGGTTATATTAATTAAGTATGAAATTATATTATATAATAGATATAATATATATATATATATATATATTATAATATAAATATATAATAATATAGTTAATATATTTATATATCTATATATATATTAATATATATATATATATATAGATAATATTAATTATATATATATATTATTAATAATATATATATATATATATATTAATAAATATATATATTATATAATATTACTATATATATATATATAATAAATAATATATATATAATAATATATATATATATATATATATAATATATATTATATTATTTATATATAAATATATATATATAATATATTAATAATATATATATATATATATATATATATATAGATATATAATATATTATAATATATAAATATTATATATAAATATAAATAGATATACTAGATATATATATTTATATATATATTTAATATATAATTATATATAGAATATAATATATATATATATATAGAATATATTAATATTATTAATATATATAATATATATATTAATATATATATTAATATAAATATATATTGTTTTTTAGTATATTAGTTTTTTGTTGTTGTTGTTGTTTGTGTTGTTGTTGTTGTTGTTGTTTGTGGTGTTGTCGTCTCAGTGTTGAAGTCTGTATTGAATGTTATCTTTGCTACAGGTGCTGACATAATATTTTGTATTTTATATTGATCTTGTAATGACTGTTGTTACTTTTATTTTATTGTATGGCTGTTACTGGCTTTGTAGTGTTGTTGTTATGTTGTATTATGTACCGAATTTTCCTTAGTTTATGAGATTATGTTGTTTTAATTAGATTATTAGTTATGTTTTTCGTATAGTGATTATATATATATAATATAATAAATATTATATATATAATATATATATATAGATAATATATTATATATATATATATATAGATATTATATATATTATATATATTTATTATATATATATAATTAGATTATATATATAATATATATATATATATATTACATA
>JABUQX010068585.1:37500-45454 GCA_015478945.1 Trachelipus rathkii | reverse complement strand
AGTTATATATATATAATTATATATATATTTATAAATATATAATATATAAGTTTATTAAATATAATACAAGACTATTATTTATAACACTGCACGTACTTTTTCATGTGATGTTTGATGACTATTTCATATTTAAAACTCTCTAAATTTACAAGTATGCAGTCATATAATATATCACATTATCGCTTATACTTTTGTGCTTAATCGAATACTTAACAGCAACATTGTGGAAAGTTCCCTTCATATCATCGGTATAATATATAGAAATAATCGCTACATATACTATTACTTGCCATTTGGGTATTTGCTAAAGTACGCATACCGCATGATTCTGCACCCGTCCTATCAGGAACATTAGGAAAGAGGGTCCGCAATGAATAGCACACAGGATACAATCGATCGGCATCATAGGTCTGTACGGGCACGCTATTCAACAACTAGTAATATACAAACCCACACATTCTCAGACAATTCAGGTCCAGAAATATATATAAAAATGTCTTATATATATATTTCCAGAACATCTCCTTTACAAACTTTGACATTAGTTTCAGCTAGCGTTAAGGGCTGAATGTACGAACCATAATGCGATGTAAGCGCTTTTAAATACGCACATGGCGTTCTCATATCATATCATCGAACTACAAATAAAATATAAAAATAAAAAAACTGACTTATTTTTTTACATTTTTATAAAATGCAAGAGTAAGTTGCTTATCGTTGGTTTCTTCGCACTGGCTAATAACTGTTTTGGACTAGTTTAAAGCTGAGCCTTGGTTAAGTAATCTGTAAGCCATCTTCAGTGTGTTTAATTACAGTAAATTCATACTGGATCATGAAAAATACGCGTTGGATGATAAAGCAAGGCAAATGGGTAGCACACTGATGAAAATTCAAATCATTGGGTTTTTCTTTTATTAAGCATGAAACCCACTCACCCTGGTGTCCTTCTTGGATTTCGCACTGGACATGTTTGTGATTGTATGTATACCTGTAAAAAGGTGAAAGTCAGTGGTATTACTCACCCCAGCTCTAGTGACCAATATGCAAGATAAGCACTTTTTGATTGACAATCAGAGGAGAATGCTTGTACACGCGCTTAACCGCGTAAAACGGCAGTATGATTTTAAAATGAGTTTGGGTCTAAAAGATAAATAAAACACAACATGCTCAAATGATATTATTCAATCATCACCTAGGTAGATGTGAGGATGATGAACAACATGTTTTGTACATACCTAAAAGCAATAAGGCGATAAACTAATTCTGCGGACCATTGCCATATACGAGGTCATAGTAGCGATAGTGATTATCATCGTCCACTAACACTAAAGAGAAGCATTTCCTTCTTACCTGCTGAAAGGGATCGTACCGATCCAGCATGTTTCAGTTTGAACTATATTTATAAATAAAATTATAACATTGATTCTCGATTCTCTGTCTATACTGGAATTACCTGTTTCGACCTGGTATTAGGTCTAAATCAGCCCGGGGTACAAAAGGCTTATCCTAATTTGAGGCCAAAGTTGACGATTTTCAACACATCTTTAAACATGAAATTGCTCAGTTTAATATGCTGCTAAAATTGATGCTATATGGTTATAGCGATTCAATAGAAGAAATTAATTTAAGTAGATAATATTAATCTGATAGTTAATAATAAAGAATCCGAATTTATTTAAAAAACTTTGAAATATTTTAGTTAACATTGACTTGCATATAATATAATGTAAGTGATAATTGGTAGTTGTTAATAAAACCTCGAATGATTTTTAATAAAATACATGTTTATGTTAGCAGAGCAAGAACTGTATTTTTTTTGTCTATTTTTACTTATTCAGTGGCTACAGATGATGTACAGCAAGTAAGGTCAATAGAACAAACACCGTGGTATATGGCTTGGGTGTAGAGGGCTGCGTAGGGTCCGCCTTAACTGATTTTAATTTTGAGTAGCTTTAGGGTAGGAGAATTATATGTTTTTAAATAACATTGTTCTAAATCTAACCTATAAAATTTTTTTAAAACAGAAACTTATAAAATAAAACAAATAAGTAATCACAGTTAATAATAATCATACATTCTTTGTTCAAGATAATGATTTATTATAGAAGGTTTAAGAACTTTGAAATATGTTAGTCTCTTCTAATTTTCTTAAAAGAAAAAAGTTTAATAGTAAAACATAAAATGCGAATTCATCCGCTGTTCTGTCACACAAAGATCATGTCTTTTTTTTAAAACAGTGTTATTTTAACTTAAGCATGGGTGTGTATGTGTGTGTGTGTGTGTTTTTCATTGTTGGAATGTAATAATAATAATAATATGCATGAAGTAATGACTGGAGGTATGAATATGATTAGTTAGTAATATTAATGTGTTGTGTGTATGGGTGTGTGGGTATTTGTGTATGTGGCGTGTGTGTAGGTGTGAGTGTAAGGTGTAACGAGTGTCGTATCTGAGAGTGTTAAGTCAGTCTATTGAGTAGGGTCTATGGTGAGTGTGGATGAAAATAATAATGAATACTTTTTAACGAACCATTATTGGCGCTCCAGTGTTAGGTACTGTGAAAATGATTTAATTAAGAAAACATAAAATAATTTTTAATAAATAGTCTCAATTATATTAAAAATACTGATGAAAGCAGTAAGCAGCAAAGCAGTAAAGTTGTAAACAAAAGCCTACTACTCCCTTTGTTGCAAGGCAAATACTCAATTGATTTACTGTTTTCTGGTTTTAAGGTCGCAAGTATATTGTTTTTATAAAATTTCGTAACAATGTTAGTAAAATAAAAGTGGATTATTAACAGCGCGCTCTGGGTTTTCTTCTGCCTTCACAATTTATAAATAAAAAGTATTCGAAAAAAAATAAAAAATATAAAAAGAACATATGTATAAAATACTGAATTTAACGGTGTGTGGGTGTGTGGTGTGTGTGTGTGTGTGTGTGTGTGTGTGTGTGTTGTGTGTGTGTGTGTTGTGTGTGGTGGTGTGTGTGTTGGTGTGTGTAGTTTGTGTGTGTGTGTTATAATATATATATACTAATAACAGGCTCGAAGTAAATGACGACTAAGTATAAAGAGAGTATATAAAATAAATAATATATAATAAAATAATAATAAAAAAAATAATAGAATAATTAAAATAATAACATAAAATAGATTAAAATAAAATAATTAAATGAAATAATTAAAATAAATAATTAAATAACACCGTTGACTTAAAAAAGAAAAGTTAGAATGTAAAATAATTAAATTAATATATCAAATATAATAAATAATTAAATAATAAATAAGTAAACTAATAGATCTAACAAAAATAAGTAGAATATCAATAAAGAATAGAATGAATAATAGCTACTAAAAATACATAATGCATATAAAATAATAATAAGTATAAATAATAAAATATGGATATAATTAAAATAGATAATAATCAAAACTATAAAACAATGAAAATACAAATCAAATAAAACGTTATAATAATATACTTAACATATCTCTATGGAATAATACGCGGTCAATAGATGGGAGTTAATAAGGAAATAATGTAAAATAATAGTAATAAAATTAGCTTAAAGTAATATAAGATAATTAAAATAAAATAATTAAACCTCATTAAAATAAAAGAGTCAATATATAAGATTCTGATAATAAGCCAACCAAATCCAAAATAGTTAAAAGATAAAATCAAAGAATAAAATATATATTAATGTAGAATAAATAAATTAAATTACAAGCCTAGGATAAAATAGTACCAGATAGTTAACGAATACCTAGTGAGTCATTGGAATCAATTTCAGACAAGATGTAATATAATAAACCAATAATTAAAATAAAACATCGTTGTTAATCAATATGAGATTGGTGTAAAGCAGTAAAGTAAGCAGCCCCTATGGGGCTAATCCCTACTAACCCCTTTGTTGTTTAGCAACTTTGCATTGTTTGGAAAATTAGCTGTTGAAGGACTAGATAAAGTAATTAATGTTTTTAAGCAATTTCGTGAAATTGTAGTAAAAAGAAATATCATTTGTGATGCATTTTGTTGTTAGTTCATGAGTTAGTCCCCATCTAATGACTACAACCTTCTCATCAAAAGTATTAGAACAAAAATAAAAACTGTAAAGAAAAAATGATAGTAAAATAAAGTATTGATGTAAGCGTAAAGAAGTACGCAGGGTAAAGGCAGGTAAAACAAAAGCCTTCTATTCCCCTCTGTTGCCTAGGGCAATTGATATCTAATTGTACTTTACTGTTTTACTGGCTTTTAGAGGTCTGTAAAAGTTTCTGTTGGAGTTTAACCATAAAACAATGTGTTAAGTATGAATGTAAATGAACGACCATGTATATTTCGAAAAGACATTCTTCTGAATAGTTTCCAGATTCGTATATCCACACAACTATGAATATGAGTTAAAATAAATAATAATAAAATGGTCTGTAATGAGCTAAGTTATTAAACATAAAAATGCTTTTTAATAAATGTTTACGTATGAACTAAATGAGATGACTGCATTGTATATTTGCAATTGATGTACCTTGCTGAAGCGTAGTTTACATATGAGATTATCCATAGTTTTCGGTTCGCCGCGACTACATATGGCAGTGGCTTCATATGTGGGCCTGCGGAGCACGGCGGCGGCGGGGTTTACGTTTGGCAGGGTGAGCTGATCCGGGCGGGTGCACGATCGTGCGCGTACGGAAACTTTGCGGCTTGCGGGGGAAGCGGTGCGGCGGGAAGCTGCGGGCGGGTTCGTCCTTGCCTTCAGCGGTGCCGAGTACCTTGACGGCGCGAGAGGGAAATGCTGTGGCAGCGCTGGTGGTTCCGCTTAATGACCTAAGAGCGGAACGACATCAATAGTTAGCTTGCTCTTTGGATGTAGGGCAGGGTAGGCTAGAAAGGTCAAAAGAGCAGTTTGCTAAACCGTCTCCGATTCTTTTCTAACGGCCCACAGTAAGGGGAGTCCTCATTGTGTTCAGACGGGAGTAGAGACACGTAAGATTCAGGCACAGTGGCAGAGAGTCCTAGCCATCGTGGAAGGCACTGCGCCGCTGGTTGGGATTGTCCGAGAAATAATCGGGAAGATAGATATGACCCTCGAATTCTTCGTACCGGCATACATAGGAGGGCGACAGCCCTCAGGGAACAATCATGGACAGTTTACCAACTTTGGGGGGTACGGAGCAGCACACCATTGTCGTCGTAAATATTTAAAGCTGGAATCGATACTTCATACAGATGAGTGCTAAGGGGACGGACACTAGACAAAAGCGTAAAACATCATAGCTAGGAAGCATCTCCGCGCTAGCAACTTGTAATTATAACACCATCTCGATTCCTCATAGCCTTATAACTGGGGTAGCAGCAGGCATATTAGGGCTATTCTCTAGGGGTTTCAGGGGAGCTAGAAAAGGCGCTTGAACAAAAAGTTAGAACTTCAGGTGCACTATGTGGCAACTCGGTACACTTGGACTATGTGCGAATCCAGTGGCTACTCACGCTGGCACTCAGCTTAGGCACATCATTTGGGCATCATGGACTCACACCTGGCACTTCCACCCTGGCCTCCATAGAATACCTCGTACGGACCCGACTAATAGAACAGACGGTCCTAGAGCGCCTCGCGGTCCTACGAGTGCGGATGACTTTGAATATGATCGATCGAAGTTGAAACCATCAATGTTATATTCAGGTTATCAAGTTGAAACCGACAAGATGACGTCGATCAGGAAGATAAGTCCTCAATTAAATCTGATTAAGAATTCAGAAGTTTGAGGGCATGCCAGTTGAGGCCATCACAAGGGTCTAGTCAAGTCAGAAGGCCGTGAGCCAATCAAGCTAAGGCTCAGCTGTGGCAGTATAAGGTATGGAGGGAATCCAGAAGTTGGGCTGCAAAGTTGAGGGGGCGATCAAGGTTTGAGGGCATCAGAAGTTGAGGGCAATCACGGCATGAGGCACTTAAATTCGAATGTGTGTTGGGATGTCGTTGTGGTGTGTGTGTGTGTGGTGTGTGTGTGTGTGTGGCAGTGAAGCGTATTGGGTGAGTGAAGTGTATCGTGGGGTCTATGGGTGAGTGGTAAGTGTCTATGGGTGAGTTTATTAAGTGTCTATGGGATGAGTGTAGTGTCTATGGGTGTGCGTAAAGTGTCAATGGGTTGGGGTGGTCAGTGTCTAGTAGGGTAGGGTGTTTGTGTGTAATCAGTTAGTCATAGATGTGTGCATGTGTGTGTCAAGTGAGTTTTAAAATTTGTTAATGGGTGTATAGATGTCATCAGTGTGTGTGTGTGCTGTGTGTGTGTGTGTGCGTGTGTGTAAGTGTAAGTGTTATATGGTGGCTGTACACGGTGTGTCTACTGGGTGGCGTCGTATGTATATAGGTGTTGGTGTGGTATATTCGTGTAGCACATAGGTGTTTGTGTGTACCTGTGTGTGTGTGTAGTGTGTAGCTTGTGGTGGTGCTGTGTGTGTTGTGTGTCGGGTGTAAGGTGTGAGCTGTACCAGTGGATACCTTATATAATACTATATGTATAATATATATATATATTAATAATAACTTATACAGTATCCTATATCACTATATGATATGTCATATAGGTCTATAGGTGATATATATTGTACATATAGTTAGATATAAATATAATAATCTTATGGGATCGATTGATATATATATGATATATATAGATATATTATTATAATAATTATATATACTTATGAATATAGAACGTATAATGTAGGAACGTAGAATGTAGAGCCATTTTGGCGGCTTTTCACGTGTGTCGCATATAATATATTATCTATATCTTAATACTTATATATATATATATATATTTTTATATATTATAATTCATCTATATATATTATATATTATATATGAGTGACTATATTATTTATTCATTATTCATTCACTGTATTATTATAGTAATTATTATGTATAATCTATTATATATATATATATCATATATAATGATAAAATAAAAATAATACTTTCATAATATATATATATTACTATATATATCTATAATATATATATCTTATTATATAGGTATATATATACCGTATATATAGTATATTTATTATATTAACTTACTACTATATATCTATATATATATAGTAATATATCTATACTAGTATATATCGGTAATAACTCGGGATTTTAACTTTTGACATGTTATATAGGACTTTGATAAAATGATACCTGTTTCTCAAGGTCTTAGCGCTTGTGACGCTGTGGGTGATAGCCTCTGTTCTAGTAGTCCCAAAGTGATAGGTGATACGAGCTTCTAGTCGCGGTACTATATATTATTGAATTTGAGGATGCATCCACAAAAGCATCAGGACAGTAGGTTCACTCGACGGTAAAGGCAATTAAGCTCGAATTTGGAACAGGGTAGAGCAGCGATACGGACGGCATGGAAGTTCGTGAGTCGATGACCGCCGGGGTGTAATGTTGTGTGGATGTGTGTGTGTAGTGTGTGTGTGTGTGTGTTCAGAACTGCGTTAGGATAGATACGTAACATGGCGTTCTAAGTTAGGATCGATACGGCATACGGACGAGGAAACCTACGATGACCTCATGATAATGGATCCTGGGACAAGCTTACCTATCAGACAGGTACATGTCATCGGCTATCCTACAGGTATCCGACTTATTCCCGTTACACGAACCTTCATATCGAAGGTCGTACATCTTCAGACCTTAGATACGGTAATCAAGGTCAGAAATATCATGGTACAGATATCGAAGGTCAAAACATCAAAACGGGGGCTAAGACCCTTAAAGGGGGGTCAAAGGGGGGACCAAACTTGGGGGGCGACGCGTACGAAGGTTGCTCTGACGCAACCGTTTCTGAGCCTGCACCTCCTCCGAAGGGGTGCAAAAGCCTTAGTTTATAATATATATATATATATATATATATTAAATATATAGTATATATAAATCTAGTATTATACTGTATAATGGTCTT
>JABUQX010068585.1:30000-32500 GCA_015478945.1 Trachelipus rathkii | reverse complement strand
ATATATATATATATATATATATATATATATATATATATATATATATATATATATATATATATATATATATATATATATATATATATATAACGACATACTTTATATTCATAAATAATAATTTATTTAGAATACATATATAAGAAATAATAATATCAATACGTAGGAAATTGATAAAAAGAAAATAAAAAATATTGGCAAGTTAAAAATGCCAAAAGTACTTGCAAGTACCAAGCACAAGTACCAAGTACAAAATGCTCAAGTACAAGTACAAGTACAAGTACACTGGTTTTAGAAACTGCAAGTACAAGTACAAGTACAAGTACTCCAAAAAATGTAATTAAGTCCAGTACAAGTACTTGTGTTTCCGTACTTGAACCCAACCCAAACAAAAGTATATAAATATATATATATATATATATATATATATATATATATATATATATATATATATATATATATATATATATATATATATATATATATATATATATATATATATTTTTTTATTGATAAAAAGTTCACACCTCACGGGCATAGCCCTATTCAAGGAGGGGAACTTCTTGTGCAATTTCTACCTAGATTGAACCTCGGTGACCTGTATATATATATATATATATATATATATATATATATATATATATATATATATATATATATAATATATATATATATATATATATATATATATAACATAACTGGTACGCGAAAAAGCGCAAGTCGATCCCGCACAATTTTCTACCGTTTCTCGAAATTTCTACTGACCACGTTCTATATTATGCTCATATATATATATATATATATATATAAGAGAGAAGAGTTAGATATATATATATATACACGGTTATTATATATATATATATATATATATATATATATATATATATATATATATAAGCAATTGCACTTACTTCGGATAAAAATCTTTAAGTAGAACTAAATAGGTTGAAACGAATATGAAAATAATTAAACACTGTATACACAAGCTTTTCTTCATTTTATTTTCGTTAATAAACCTGAAAAATATATGCAAAACATTTGAAGAAATTATCCTGCTTTTTCTAGTATTATTTATATATATATATTTTTTAAGTTATTTTGAAGTAGATCTTATCAAACTGGAATCAAGTTTATTAACAAACATGATTCAACTATTGAAATATTTTAACAAATTATAACAAATTAAAATTTGAATTGTGAAAAACTAAAAATGTTAAAAACTTTAATAAAATAATAAAATTTATCTCCGAGCAATGTCATTTTCTAAGATGGAGAAGAAAATAAAGGATAAGTATGGAAATCAATTATTATTATTTTATTTTTATTAATATTATTACGTTATTATTATATTATCTATCTTATCCTATTAATTTTAAACATGCAAAAAAACGTTCCAAATTCGTATCGATTTGTTGAATGATGTGGAGCAACATATTTTTGAAACTACCATCCTTTCGCCATTACGGTCCGGCCACATTTTGATTTCCTATATTCTTAATGAAAAGTTGTTATTAATAAATTATTTTTTACTTTTGCTTTTTTATCTATATCCTATTAAAAATAAACAGCACGAAAAACGTAACGGTTTTCACTACAATTTTGTCATCATGAGTTTTTTCGGCTTGGTTTCCTCGGGCGAGTGAAGCGAGCCCTCTGCGCGTGCGTAGCACGTGCTCAGGGACAAGTCTTGCTCCGTTAGGAGCAAGCCAAAGGCTTGTGTTTTTTATGATAATTTCACACAAATTGATTAGTTCATTTTAAATCATCGGAGACGTCCAGACGGCATTCTTCTTTCCTTGAATATGTTCTTTCAATTCTACATTACGACTTTCTATTCGAAGTTTAATCAGGCCTGTAGTTAACCGTAATTCAAGTACTTTCTGTCACAAAAAGTTCCACTAAGCAAGTTAGTTAAGCTTTTATTTTTTCCCTTCATTTTAAACTTGCCCAAGTTTTTCAGCAAATTTGAAGCACGTTTGTCCACTGCCAACTATTACGTTTGATATGAACTTGCAACAGGTTTGCAAACTTGTCATGACAGTTTTGCAGAAAATTTATGTTTGAAGTAGCGAACTTGCTGCACGTTTGAAACAATTTTAAAATGCTGTCTGAGATTGAATGTGCTTACGATAAAAAGGTTCTGGAGGTACATTAGAAATCCTAACCATTTAGAATGCTTAGATGAAGAAATATTAATAATACTTTGTTCATTAGAAATATAAATAAGGCAACGAGGACATTTCTAATGGGTGGAGGTTTGAATTATATGAATTCCAAATCTTCATTTTACTAATACATACATAACTGAGGAATTATGTTCTGTTATTAGAAAGAAACAAAATTTTATAGATACTGTAAAATAAGTACTTCCTACATTTTATCGTGAATAATGTTTAAATATAAAATTATACTCAATAGTTCTATCAAACACCTTGTTTCTGTTGTTCTTATTTTTAAGTTAATTATAATACAGTTTCATTGATTCTAAAGTTAGTAATCAGTA
>JABUQX010068585.1:17500-27500 GCA_015478945.1 Trachelipus rathkii | reverse complement strand
ATTATTATTATTATTATTATTATTATTATTATTATTATTATTATTTTTATTTTTATTTTTATTTTTATTTTTATTTTTATTTTTATTTTTATTTTTATTTTTATTTTTATTATTATTATTATTATTATTATTATTATTATTATTATTATTATTATTATTATTATTATTATTATTATTATTATTATTATTATTATTATTATTATTATTATTATTATTATTATTATTATTATTATTATTATTATTATTATTGTTTGAGACTCGACGTCAAAAGCTCGGAATTGGACTTTTCGAGACCAAGATCTCTGATGATGTCGCTGATGTCTTATTGGTTGGAGAATTAAGGGTTACTCTCCTCAGCTATAATAAATTCAGGATCAACGACTTCATCGTCTTCTGATTTGCTGTTTTCTTCTGAAGATGGCTGTCTTCCCTTTGGAGGAATGGGTACAGGGAGCTCAGGAGAGTGTGGCACTTGGGCAATGGATGACGGAAGGTCTGGATATATGATAGCAGGCGCATTTTTGCCAGCTCGACGCTTGGACGGGTCCACCAAACAGAAGAAGCAATTGCTGGAGTGGTCAGTTGGCTCTCTCCAAATTCGTGGGATTGCGAATTTCATGGCTCTATTTTCCCCCCTGTACCAACCTGCGAAGAAAAAAAATATACAAATTTAAATATCTTTCACTCATTGTTATTAAAAATATATTACATAAATTCAAACTTTCACTTAAAGATTCCATAGCTATCAAATTCAGAACAAGCAAATTTTTTATATATATATATATATATATATATATATATATATATATATATATATATATATATATATATATATATATATATATATATATATATATATATATATATATATATATATATATATGAGAAACTTTTACTTTTTCGTAAACAGAATATTTATTTGGTATTTATACCCTTGGCAATATAAAACTATTTATTCACAATTACATTTAATATATTAAAAGATTAAAACTATTTACAGTAAGTTAATTTTTAGCTTTCGCTCCTTACATTAAGAGAGCCTCCTCAGAAACAACTTTAACAGAACTAAACAAAATTTTAAAAAACAAATAATAAGTAAAGGATTAATTTATAGGTTGGTTGGTCTTCACGTGCCCTTCATCCTGATATCGCCGAAACATCTTGAAGAGAGTAAAAAAGAGTTCTGAATTTTGTCGAGCCTGAAGTCTCCCGGCGCTTTGTTGAAATTATCCATATTATAAATAAAAACAGATTCCATAATTTTTCTTTTTTAACATGGTTGCAAAATTTAATAGGGGAAGCTTCTTTAATATTTATCTTGTGATTGTTAGTCGTTCGGTGAAATGTTAATGCAGAGTTTGTGGAATCATTCAGTAAGTCTTGTTTATGCTGATACAGCCTTCTGGAGAAGTCATGAGTTTCACCTATATAAATACTGGAGCAATCATGACATGGGATTTTATAAATACATTGGGATATATGGTTAGTTGATTTGGGGGGTTTAAAAATTCTTTTTAATGGGATGGAATTGTTTTTTGTAAAACAAATATTATTTGGGATATGTTTCTTAATATTGAAATTTAAATTACATGGGATCGGAAGATAAATTAGGTTGCTTTAACAGAGCCCATGTATTTTCAATCATCTGAGTGTTTGCCTGTGGATTGGATCCATTAATAAATGGTATAATGGATAAAATTGTATCTCTGATGAGTTCCAATTTTTTTTGTATGAGGCAAAACAATCACCGATAATGGTGGTACCTGGTTTAATTTTATCTTTAATGCAGTTCAATAAAGTGTTTACCTTTCTGTCAGGTACAGCAAATAAAAAGACTTCTTTAGTTTCCCTATATACCCTCGAATACCCACTGTTCTAGAAGTATTCGGCCTTGATGATTTTTTCTTTTTGAAAAGTAAGTCTCATCAATTTCGAATGTACATCTTGTCCCACATATACGTGTGTTCTCCCTTATGATCGAATCAGCACAAATCTAATATATATATATATATATATATATATACTATATATATTTATATTTATATATATATATATATATATATATATATATATATATATATATATATATGTATATATATATATATATATATATATATATATATATGTATATATATAAATGCATATATATAAATATATATATATATATATATATATATATATATATATATATATTGTATTTTAAATACCAATACTTTATTATTTAAAACGAAAGGAATAACGAAGGGTAGACCGCGAAGATATAATGAGTCGGGGTCTCTCGGCCTCCCGGTGGACGACGGGCCTCTGTCACCGTCGGTTCGAGCCCCCTAAAAATTGAAGTTAACGAAAATATATCAAACTCTCTCTCTCTCTCTCTATATATATATATATATATATATATATATATATATATATATATATATATATATATATATATATATATATATATATATCTATATAAAATTTATATATATATATATATATATATATATATATATATATATATATATATATATATATATATATGCCAGTCTCCAGATTAGCTGACACCTGTATCTCAAAAACTTCAATAACTACATCAAAACTGTATACATTTTTGAGATCGGGGAAAATTTTAATGCGAGTGGAAATAAAAAAATATTTTATTAATTATAAATTATATTGTTAATAAAAATTAGTTGTGGACAGCACCTTCTGTTTGCAGCAAAATATTAATTAAAGAAAATAAAGGCTTAAAACTATATATTGGGCCTCTTCGGCCCTAATTGTAATTACTTTTTCGGTATCATTTCTATATTTTAAGGTTAACTTTAAAAATCATGATTTTTATATTTTTTTTATAATAAATTAAAAAATACTGTTTTTATATTTTTAAAAATTATTTCACCAGCACTCACGGGTCGGAGGGGTACGGGGGCGGAGCCCTCCGTACATTATAACACTGCCATCCATTTACGTTAATAAATAAAAAATAAATTTTTTCATTCCATCTCATGCAAGCTGTCCTTTCAAGATACTACTGAGACGAATGTTTGGGGTTCATGTCTCAAATTTGGGGAACGCGAAAATTGTCGCACATCAAAACATATTTACTATTTTTTAATTTTTTTATTACACTTCATTGTATTTCTTATTTACTTTCCTGCATTAAAATGTTCGCCGATTTCAAAAATGTATTCAGTTTTCATGTAGCTATTGTAGTTTTTAAGTTACAGGTGTCAGCTAATCTGGAGGCTGACCATATATATATATATATATATATATATATATATATATATATATATATATATATATATATATATATATATATATATATATATATATATATATATATATATATATATATATATATATTATATATGAAATTTCAATTACCTAATGAACGTAATAAAATGTTTTTAAAGAATAACTTAAGGAATTATTCAATAATGACAGTAGTAGCAATGAGGAACCCTAATCATTTGCTGGGGGCAGCGCTCCCCTACACTCTGGGTCTACTACTAACCCATGTGCGTGCCACGAGTAAACGGGCGTAGCGGCTGAACAAAGGGGAGTAGGGGCAAAAACGGACATGGACGTACATCACAATATGGTTACGCACAAACACACGCACGCACGTACATGGCGAATGAATAGAAATATGAGACCCATGGGGGAACAGACCCCCAGGGTAAAACGCCAGACATGAAAAGTACAGGGGAAGATAGCTCCCACCGGGGAGAACCCGAAAAATCACTCAAGGAAGACCCTGAGTGTAGGGGAGCGCTGCCTCCCGCAAATGATTAGGGTTCCTCATTGCTACTACTAATGACGGATCAGCTTTCAGCGAAAGACAGATCAGTTTTTAACGACAAATATATTTCATATTAATTCGGTCTTTATAAATTAATTATTAATTTAAATGTTAAATAACTACAGGATTTATCCAATATTTTCCTAAATATATGTTTTAATTAATAATACGTTAACACTTCAAATGCTATACATTAAATTTCAGGATAATTGATTACAAACGGCCATAGGGAGCAATATATCTATCGAAAGAGTCGATATGTAAATCGATATTTCTTGTTTTCTCAAAACGGAAAAGGACCCATATATATATATATATATATATATATATATATATATATATATATATATATATATATATATATATATATATATATATATATATATATATATATATATATATATATATATATATATATATATATATATATATATATATAAATAAAAGGTATATTAACGCGTTAAAGAGTTAATCCGTTAATTAATTCGTTAATTTTTTCGTTAACTTTTAACGCTTTCTGAAAAGAAGTAACGGACTATTAACGAGTTACATTTGTGAATTAACGTTAGCGAGTTAAAATTTCCACATCCGTTAACCGTTACCTAATTTATTATTTATAAAATATTTCTGCATCAGATTTTAATTGTATTAGATTCACCGATAACATATACTTTTTTCAAAATTCCTGAACGCCCTCCTCACCACCAAAATTTGTTTATTCACACGGTTATTATCTCGTTTAGTAATGTTTAAACATGTGTTTCTTTATGATATTCCTCATTTCTTATTGGTCTGATTAAGAAAAAAAGAGGTGACTGCTGCCCGTTCTTGAACTGCTTCTTTGTGACTGGTGGAAAATTAGGCAGGCATATTAAGAGTTGTAATTTATGCAAACATACATGTTATTATTTGCATTAGGGTGGCGCCAGTTTGCTTTCAGGCCAAGCCCACTTACTTCAGCCGGTCATATTGTCGTGATTTGACTTAGAAATAACACGATCGCCTAAAAACGTCGCTGGGCGTTTTGTCGCCGCTTGTATTAATTTTAAAACCGATGTCATTGTCGAAACCCCAAACTATTCATTGTCGACTTCAAACTTGAAATACGTGCATTGACATTAATCTGTAATATTGACATACAATGGCAACCAAATATTTGAGCCAAATTAAAAATTCAGGCTACACATTTGTAGTCGGAAAGAGATGCACATTTTTTTACTTAGATAATTCCTTTGTATATGCAGTAGTTTTGAATTTGTTCTTGGAACAAAAAAACATTTTTGGGAAAATTTTTTTAAAACTTTTCTTTGAGTATACAAAAATTATCTAAGTAAAAAGATGTCGCCCGATTATACAAACACTGAAAATTTGATGTTGATCGGATAAGTAGAAAAATCAATATTTCACTTTTTTCAAGCGTTTGAATTTTTGAAAAGTGCAATATTGACATTTATTTTTTTACTTATCCGATCAACACTGCCTTTTAGGCTTGTACAATCGGGAGATATACCTTGTTTTACTTAAATAATTTTTTCCTATACTCAAAAGAAAATTTTTAAAAAAATTTTCCCAATTTTTTTTTTTGAAAATTTGTTCCAAGAAAAAATCCAAAACTACTGCATATACAAAGAAATTATCTAAGTAAAAAGTGCATCTCCCCGACTACAAATGTCCTGAAAATTCTCGCACAGCGCAGGATCGATAAACTGAAAAGAAAATATCCCAATTTTTCAATTTGAAAACCCAAAAATAGTAGGATTTGAAAATCGACCAATGCTCAAATATGAGGTCAAATATCAAAATTTTGTTCCTACACTTTTAGATAATAGTCCAATCTTTGTATATTTCAAGTTTGAAGTCGTTTCCAAAAATAGTTTAGAGTTTCGACAAAATGCCAAAACATCGGTTTTGAAAATTGAAAATACGAAAGCAATGACTACAGACAGAAAAATTCGAAACGGATGCCTAGACGTCGGGCTACAGTTTGGTGTTTATAGTGTCAAAATCGGCTGAAAATTCCGAATTTTATGACCATTTTTAGGGGGGAGGGGGAAAATGGGCTCAGCCCGAAGCAAAAATTGGATCTTCCCTTTAAAATTGTTATATCCTATTATTTTTACAATAATATACTATTAAGTATTAATTAAGGTATTTACGCTTTGGAAGTATTCTTTGGCAAGCGGCAAAAGTATCTGCTAGGTCAAAGCCAAAATTATTTAAGTCTGATAAGCATAATTTCATCATTAATATTGCTAGGGATATTATTATTATTATTACTATGATTATTATTATTATTATTTATTATTATTATTATTATTATTATTATTATTATTATTATTATTATTATTATTATTATTATTATTATTATTATTATTATTATTGTTTTTATTATTATTATTATTATTATTATTATTATTATTATTATTATTATTATTATTATTATTATTATTGTTATTGTTATTATTATTATTATTATTATTATTATTATTATTATTATTATTATTATTATTATTATTATTATTATTATTATTATTATTATTATTATTATTATTATTATTATTATTATTATTATTTCTTACTATTATATATATATATATATATATATATATATATATATATATATATATATATATTAAATATATAGTTATATATATATATATATATATATATATATATATATATATATATATATATATATATATATATATATATATATAATTTTTTCATTAAAATAATTTGAATATCTGCAATCATAATAAAAGAAAATTAACAATTATTATTACTATTCCTACATATTTTGAAGACGGTTAACGTTAACGATTAACGTTAACTTCCGTTACATTCTTTACCTGTAAACGCTTTAGATTCACGTCGTTAATTTTTTTGTTAACGATTAAGGATTAACGGCGTTAACTTTCTCATTAACGGTGCCAACCTCTGAATATATATATATATATATATATATATATATATATATATATATATAGAGATATATATATATATATATATATATATATATATATATATATATATATATATATATATATATAAGGTTATATATATATATATATATATATATATATATATATATATATATATATATATATATATATATATATATATAAATATATATATATATATATATATATATATGGTATATATATATATATATATATTAATCAGAGCAGATATATTCAATAAGCAATACTTCAAAAATATAAGATATTAACATAAATATTTTAAAAATATGCAAATTATACTGTTTATCTAAGCAAATTCATAACTCGTTGTTATTTAAGTAAAATTATTATTTTTAGAAAAGTTTTTGTGAATGAATATTTTAATAAAAATTAATAATAAAAGTTTAAAATTGTAGCAATATTGAAAACTTTTCAGGAGTAACTTAATTTTTGATTGACCTTTGACCTTTCTGACTGGACCTTTCTTACTGAGCTCTTTTATTTACCCTTATTTATTTTTTTTTATTTTTTTGCAAAGTATTAAATTTAAGATAATTTATTGGTTCCTACTAGTAAACTGATAGAGTTGAAAATTAAATATCTTTAGAGGAAGATTTCATTATGTATAAAAACTGTAAAGGTTTATTTCTAAGTTAATACAATAGATTAGATAACTATACCGACTTTCCAGATGACAGCTTCCGTCCAATAAGACGGCAAAATTATTTTAGGCCCGATTCCATCGGGTCCTTCCTGAGTTACAAATATATATATATAGTATAATAATATATACTAATATATATTATATATATATATATATATATATATATATATATTATATAATAATATATATATATATATATATATATATATATATTATACATATTATATAGTATATATATATGCACAGGCTCTAAATTTGGAGGCGTTTATTCAAATCAATATTGAAAATGCCTATAAGCATGAATAAATATCCCCGTCTACTTTATATATTCTAACAATATATTATAACAATTCTTCTCTCCAACTATAGGTTAGGTGTTAGGTTAGTTAGAACTAAGACCTTAGGCTTAGATTATAGTATGGAGTTAGTTAGGCTTGGGTTAAAGTTAGGTTATAGTTCTCAATATGCTCAGGTTTTGATATTTTAATTTACGTCTTCATTTAGACTTGTACTATATATATATATAATATATCATATATATATATATATCATATATATACTATTATTATTATTATATATATTAATAATATTAATATATATATATATATATATATATATATATTATATATACTTATATATATATATATATATATTACTTATTATATATATATAATATATAAGTATTCAAAATAAAAATATTTTTTTAAATAACATTGTTTGGCGATGTCACATGACCATCGCCGAAGTCATCAAATTTGAAGAATCGCAATACCAAAAAAACAACAGCCGAGACCAACTTCTATTAAACTATATTATATATTAATAATAATATATATATTATACAAAATAATAAAATAATATATATATATATTATATATAATATATTATAATATATATATTTTAATATATATATATATATATATATATACTATATATATATAAATATATATATATATATATAATATATATATATATAATATAATATTATATATATATAATATATATATTATAATATTATATATATAATATATATATATATATATATATATATATATATTATTATACATATATATATAATTACTATATAGATATATAATATATATATTATATACTTATATATATATATATATATATATATATATTATATATATAATATAATATAATATATATATATATATAGTATATATATATATAATATATAATATATTATATACTATATATATTATATATATAATTATATATAATATATATGTATCATATAATATGCAAAAATGTATACTGTTTTTATTTTCAATAATAACTATCAAAATATCTGAAATTAAATCTTAGGAAACTAAAGCTTAGTCAAAAAAAAAAAAAATTTTTTTAATTTTTAGGGGGGAAAATTTTTATTTTTTAAATTTTTTTAAATGGTGAGCATTAAATAACATATATTACAGACTTTGGAATGCACACTCCAGATCGAAATCTTGCCTACGCAGGGTGTATTTCGTTACCGAGCTCCCCTGCGAAAAGCAGCGTCGTTTAGTCTTTACCTTCCAGATTCTTTCCCGTCAGGCTGTTTTAGATTCAGTGGTCCTCTAAATGAGATAGGACTTTAAATGAGTTGACCGCATTGTTACTGACACTGACCATATGATATTTTCATTTCCGATTTACTTTTGTTCTCCTCTAAGCTAATTAATATTCTGTGGAGAGAATCGGAATGATCCGATCCAATGCCAACTACTTTAAACGGTCAACAAATTTTTCATCTGCACTGTTTCTCAAAAGAACCGAATTTTGCAGCTTTACATAGGAAACTAAAGGAAGATTATGTATATGCTATAAAGAGACTATTCTGGAGAAAGTTAAAATAATTCATTTCTATTAAAAAAATTTCCTTTTTAGAGCAAAGAAATGGTTCAGCAGCAAGTCATATATATTATATATATTAATTATATATTATATATATATATATATATATCTATATTATATTATATAATAATATATATAATATATTATATATTATATATTATATATATATATATATATATATATATATATATATATATTAAAAAACATCAACAACTTCAAACATGGCAACAGAAAACAGAATGTCCGCCTCACCAAACAAATCATTAATCACATTAGTCACCTTCACAAAACACACAGACAACAAAATTTCATCAGCAAACAGGAAACTAAACATATTAAAACCATCGCCGGCCCACGTAGTTCAACAAAAAACAACACAAACATCCACAATATACAAACGAATCATTCGGTCCGACTTTAAATTATGTCTCACCAACTTGGCACCCATTACTGACTAAAAACAACATAAAGAAACTCCAAACAACACAAAACAAAGAACAGTAAATCATAACAGGATGTACATCAACTACACCACAACACCTACAAGAAGAAATCAAAATACTAACCATAGACATGCACCTGGACATGATTGTCATACAATTCTTAGCCAAAACTCAAACCCCCCAACGTCCATGCCACATAGCCCTCTCCAACCCCACCCACCACAGACTCAAACAACCTCCTTCTTCACCAGCTCTATAATAAATCAAACAAATTCTGAACAAC
>JABUQX010068585.1:7500-12500 GCA_015478945.1 Trachelipus rathkii | reverse complement strand
GACTTGAAGAGACAGAACAGGTTACAGAAATAAGATGATCAGAGAAACTCAAAGGAGGAATGGATTCAACGGTGTAAGGAGAAGGGTTGGAAGTTAAGAAAAGGTGAGGAATGTCGAGTTTATCTCCAAGACGATCAGGAATACAAGAAAGGAGTTGCACCATCTGCTCAAGTTTGTTCTGAATAGAAAAATGATAGGAGAGTTTATCAGTTGTATCTTGAGAAGCGGAAGAAAATCATTGGCGGTAATGAACATTGAAATCACTCAAAAAGAAACCCATAGTAATGATTAAAATATTTGGGAAGTTAGAATAGGGGAGTAGATAGAAGAATTTTATTGTATCTTTAAAAAGCTATCGCTTGATAAAAAATAGAGTTATTTTTGACTTCCTCTTAAAGATAAATGAAAAATCTTCAATTGATAATTTTTTTTTAGAGAATTAAACTGACAACTAGAGCCTTTCATTGTAGAAGAGTGAACTGAAGTTTGTAAAAGTCACTGACAAAATGAATGGGTTTATATATATGATGCAAATGCAAGATTATCAAAATATGATCACCTAGAATTTTCTTTTTTTTTCATGAATTTTTTTTTCCGCGTATAGGTATAGTGAATAGAATTCTATGAAGAATTTGCTTTGTCTTAATAATTGTTTCTGCCACCCCTAAGCTTATAATTACAAATTAAGCATTGTTTACTCTGATTACAGTTTAAAAGTGATGTACAAAAAGCAGTATTGATGACCCTATATAACTTCAAAATATAGTCAGAGAAAGTTCATCTCTTTCAAAATCTTAACTGTCATGGATGGTACTCAAAAATATTTTTTATTCCTTGGTTGTGCTTTTAAGTACGATGACTTCCTTTAAAAAAAAAACTATCATCTTGTCGTACTGTATTTACGTCATACAAATAATTTGCAATGTATAGTTTTCTCTACATTTAAATCAAAATCGAACCACAAGGTTACTATTGTAACAATTTCTCTTTTATAATTAGTGAAAAGAAAAAAATTTATCAAAGCTTTCTATTCGACTATCTAAATTCAAGTAGTAATTTTGAATTGTTCAGACAAATATTGTGGATTTACACTTTGATTTAAAGAACATAGTGGAGAACTAACATTTGCATAACGGCAACATAGGGAGATCATAGGGAGGATCCTCGCACCAAAAGGTCTTTCTTGTTATAGCATAGCTAATCCCACATTAAAATAACAAACCGCTAAATTTAATAAAACCATTAATAATAAAGAGATTCAACTATTTTAAAGCACAATTCCAATCCAGAGTAGAAGGTCTATTTGTCAGTTGTTGACCTCAGTTCCAGATTCAAGATTTGGTTTAGCATGTTATGAGCAGTAGACAGAGCAAATTGAATGAGCTAGAGCTAAAAGCCATTATTCATTGTTTGTATTGATACCTTTTTTGACGGAAACTCCACAACAAAGCCACAATTGTTCAATCAAACTGTAAACCATATTTATATTGTTTGCCCTATTTATTAATAAATCAGAAAGATTTTTACAGCAAATTTTTTCCAGAATTTTTGCCTCTTTTAATTATGAAATATTCTCTTTTCTGAGTCTTCACACTTTGATTTTCTTAAGTCAGTATACAATTTGACATTCTTTTATAATATACACTTGTATGCTGAAAAATGGATTGTTGCACCAGTCTAGCTATTTGAGCATGCCATTGCCCTTCTCAGTCCTTGTGCAGTTAAAATTTAATGCAAGATTGTATTAAGTTAAGTACGTAATTAGGAAAAAGTCGAAAAAAATAACGTTGCAACTTATTACTAGGACTGGCTTGTGGACTTTGTTTAAATTGGCCTGTCCAAGTTCTAATACGAAAAAACATTCTCGAGTTTATATATAGTATATATAATATATATATATATTATTATATATATATATATATATATATATATATATATATATATATAATATATTATATATATATATATAATAATATATATTATATAATAGATTATTTTATATATATACATAATTTATATATAATATATATAATATTATATATATATAATATATATAATATTATATATATAATATTATATATATATAATATATATATATATATGATATTAATTATATATTATATATATATATATTATATATTATATATATTATATATTATTATATATATATAATAATATATATATACATATATTATATATATATATATCTGTTATATATATATATATATATTATAATATATATATATAATATATTAAATATATATTATTATATATATATATATATATTATATATATATATATATATTACTAGTAATAAGTATAGTATTAACCGGTTATATAGTATATATATATATATAATATATATATATATATTTATATATAAACTTATATATATATATATTATATATAATATATATATATATATAATATATATTATATATATATATATAATATATATATACAGTATAATACAGTATATATACCGTATAAATATATGATTATATATATAGTATATATATATATAATATATTTATATATATATATTATATATAATATATATATATATATATATATATTATATATATATATATATATATTATGAGGGATTCCCAGCTTTTAAAACTTCCTAAATAAAAGACGTGTTTTCTTTGACTATTTAACACTTTATTTAAATTTTGATAATAATAAGAGTAAAGGCTTCGTATATATTATATATATATATATATATATATATATATATTATATAATATATATATATTATATATATAGTATTATATATATATATTATATATATATTAGATAATAGTTATATAGTATCTATATAAAATTGCGGTATATATAATATATATATATAATATATATATATATATATATAGATTATTATATATATATTATATATATATAATATATTATAATATATATATAAATGCGTGAGCAACGGAACAGTGTCTAGATGTGTTAAATAGCTTAGGAATATGTTCTGGATGTGGAAAAGAGAACGGATAATGCAGAGTATGGAGAAGTTGTGCAATGGTACGGAAGGTGGCTGGATAATTAAATCCTTGAGTGGATGTAAAGGGACCTCCATCTGGAGTGTGCTAGGGTCTTACATGAGGGTTTTGTTGTTACTTGCGTTGATGTAAATAGTAGTAAAACTATGGGTCTAGAATAAGAGGTATAGATCTAAAGTACAATGTGGCTCAGATGGACAATCTTAGGGGCGAGTTAGGTGTGAGAAGAATTGAATAAAAGTTAGGGAGTCGTGTGATGTAAAGAAAGGAGTAAAATGAGAGAATAAATTGAAAGTACAGTGAAAATGGTATTGATCATTGTGAGAAGGATGGATTGATAGTCGGTTTTATAGAAAGTATAGCAGTGAGTGTGCTGGGAACGACCGGCTGGTGGATACGAAGAAAAATGGATTGAGTCAGTAAAGGAATTGCCTGAGAGAGGAATGTGAAGGTTTGCAGAGGCGGAGAAGAATGTGCATAATAATGAGTGAATGGTGAGTTTTGTGAGGGATATGGTTGTGGGCCTTGCGTCCCGTGAAGCTCAGTGTGGATTTTCTGACTGCAGCGAGTTTCACAAAGGTATTAAAGGGGGGAGGGCTTTCTTTTCAACTTGCGTCATATTCTCTACTACTTTTCTGTTTTCAGTAAATGCTGACGCACCTATACCCCAGTCATTTGGGGAGAAGAAAGAGTGGATGATGATGATGATTGATGAGATGATATGATGATGATGATGGATGATGAAATATATTATATATATATATATATAATATATATATATATATATATATTAGTTATATTATATATATTATATATATATATATATATATATTATATATATATATATACTATATATATATAGTATAATATATATATATATATATATATACCGTTAAATTATTATTATATATATGATTATTATATATATATATATATAATAATTATATTAATATATATAATATATAATATATATTATATATTATTTATATATATATATATATATATATATTGATCGCAATTGTGGGAAGTTATGGTATGATATATTATGTATATATCTATGTCTTTTCAGTATACTTGCAAACATACTTGTTGCTACGTTGTTTAAAATTTAAAACACTCCATTTAAAATCGGTTCAATTTAAGGGTAAAATTTTCAAGTTATAAATACTTCGGAATGCTTCGCTTATTTTGCGAAATAATTTTTTATGCATTTCCAAATTTGAGGCAAAAAATATATGTTATATAAAAAATATCCTTCAACTTTAGATGATTTTTTTTTATTCTTAAAAGCGCGGATTGCGGCGGATTTATTAAACTTATTTGATATTAAGCTGTGCTTAATTATATTGATTAATAAATTAATATCCAGTATTTTATGTAAGTTATTATTATGTTTGTACTTAATCCGGCTTGCTAAGCCTGTCATTACTGTCAGTGTTCCTTTCGCTGAGGAACTCCAGAGCAATTTTCTTCTGTCTGGAGTGTGTGTGGAATGGTTGCAGAATTAAAATTTGCACTTTAAAATTTAGATCTTTATATATATATATATATATATATATATATATATAATATATATATATATATATATATTATATATATAATATATTATATAATAATAATATTATAATATATATATATATTATATATAATAGTACTATATATATATATGCTCACGTTGAAGCGATTTGACAAAGCAGCCTGAAAGAAGCTGAAAGTTCTTTTCATCCTCTGCGGGAATTTTTTTCTTCAGCACAGTTATCCTCAACTAAAGTAGGGTTTTATTGCCCTTGTACAGGAGTACTGTTCTCACTCTGGGGCTGAGGCTACAGGTCTCACATATTTTTTTCCCCTGTAAGGAGTACTGTACACATCTGGAGGGCTTTCGGCTCCAGTCTCAAACATTTCTTTGGAAAGGGGGTGAGTCTAAGGCTAAAGATTAAAACTCTCCCTACTTTCTAATTCTCTGCCCTTTGTCTCTTCCGATCCGGA
>JABUQX010068584.1:25000-32986 GCA_015478945.1 Trachelipus rathkii | reverse complement strand
TATATATATATATATATGTATATATATATATATATAGTATATATATATATATATATATATACATATATATATATATATATATATATATATATATATATATATATATATATATATAAACCCTCCGTTGGTAAAGGGCCTCTAAATTTTCCACGAGAATAAGGAAAAAGCCAGATCTTTTTACAAGTTTAATGACCAACATGAGTTAATAATACACGGCTTTTGAAAGTGCGTAATTCAAATAAAGTGGGGGGGGGGTAATAAAAGAAGGAAGAGTGTTCCAGACTTTACCAGTAGAGTACATGTAAGAACGAGCATAGCGGTAAAGTCTGTAGTCAGAGAGTTGTACAGAGAGTTTAAGTGGCTATGAAGGAAGACGAGTCGAACGAGTTCCAGTGAAAGGCTAGGAATTCACAAGAGTAGTTCACATTGTAACTGCAATAGTATAAAAAAAAGCGATGCAGCAACAGTTCGATGGCTAGAAAGAAATTGGAGAGAGAGAGAGAGAGAGAGAGAGAGAGAGAGAGAGAGAGAGAGAGAGAGAGAGAGAGAGAGAGAGAGAGAGAGAGAGAGAACTGGAGAGCTGACAAGCCAAAAAGCTCTAGAGTCCACATTTTCAAGGAGAGCATTTTGTATAAAACCTTCCGAGATATACAATGTATATTCCATACAAGGTTGAACAAAAAGTACCAATACAGAGGAAGCAACTAAGGTTGTTATGAAAAGTTGCGATGGTGCCCAGAACATCCAATCTCTTAAAAGAGAGATAATGTAATCCTGCCAAGAAAGATCACAACAAAATGGAAATATCAAGAAAATTTCGAACGAGAGAGAGTTTGAATGTTTTCGAAGAAGATGTGGTTGTGTCCAGCAGATAGAAAAAAATGAGGTGTGGGAAAACAAACAATTTCCTTGCCCCAACTAAAGATACAATAAAGATCAAAGTTTGTTGCTCCATGGCAACCCTTCTAGCATTAACTATTGCCCTGTTTATTGGGTCGTGAATGAATGTTTATTGGGTCGTGAATGAATGGTTGGATCCTCGATTGAGGATAATAGATGATTTATACCAGATAAGAGATCGTTAATTAAAGGTTGGAAAAGAAATGATAATATAACCGAACTCTGAGGAACGCTACTATTGGCAGGTCAAAGCTGTAACCTTCGACAGCTGCTACAGCAGATCAGTAAGAATAGGAGTCAGAAAGAAAGTTGCAGAAAGAAGAAAAGATTCTGGAAAGGGAAAATTTAAAATTCAAATCAAAGTTTTGTGAGAATATCGAAAGCTTTTGATATGGCTAGCGTCACTGCAAAATGATTCACCTATATATATATATATATATATATATATATATCTTTGAAGCATATATAAATTTTATTCTTGTTATTATTATGTTAAAAATATATATTATTATATATATTATTTCATTATTTAATATCTTGTGTATATCAGGCTTGGGTCTCAAGTACACATTTTACAAGTACAAGTACTCTTAGAATTATTCGATAACAAGTACAAGTACAAGTACTAAGTACATGGTATTAAGCACAAGTACAAGTACTCTAGAAAACTTGCATATTATATATATATATATATATATATATATATATATATATATATATATATATATATATATATATATAAAGATTATATATATATTATTATATATATATATATTTTATATATATATATATATATACTATGAGAAATATATATGAGTAAGATGAGAGAGAAGAGAGAGAGTATATATATATATATATATATAGCATATATAGCATATATATGCTATACATATGGTGAGCAGTATAGCAGGTCATCGGTGCGTAACATGCACCCTGGAAACAGTAGTAGAAGAAGATGCGAAAGCAAGTCGAAAGAAAGTCAGCCTTACCGCCCCCTTTATACCTTTTAGTGAAAACTCGTCACAGCCAGAAAATCCACCCTAGAGCTTCACGGGACTCTGACGGACCTTCACTATGGCATCTCGTCAATGTGGGATTCATCCCTTGGCCCAGGTGGACTGCAGTCATACAACCCTCACAAAACCCTGCCATTCACTCCAATTATGCACCTTTATTCTCTCCTCTGGCAAATTCACAATTCTCTCCTCCAGGCATTCCTTTACTGACTCAATTAACTTTTTCCTCGGTCTCTCCGCCGGTCGATTTCCAGCACACTCACCACTATACATCCGTTTAGCCAACTGACCATCACCCATATTTTCCACATGACCAAACCATCTCAACGTATTTTCATTTATCCTCTCATTTACCACTTTCTTCACATCACATATCTCTCTAATACATTCATTCCTCATATTATCAATTCTTCTCACACCTAACACTCCCCTAAGATGTCCATCTGAACACATTGCATTTTAGATCTATACCTCTTATTCCAGACCATATTCTCACTACTATACATTAACACATGTAACAATATACCCTCATGTAAGACATTGCGAACTCAAGACTTAGTTCCTTTACATCCACCAAGGATTTAATTGCACCAGCCACCTTCCTGCCATTTCCTACTACACTCTGCATCTTCCGTTCCCTTTTCATCCAACATGTATCCTAAATATTTCAACTCAGACACTTTTTCCAGCTGCTCACCATCTAACATAACTTCACTCCGAGGACTGTCCTCACTCACAACCATAACCGTACTCTTATCTGCGTTTACTTTCAAACCCCTCCTTTTACACACCCTACCAAATCTCTTCTACCAATCTCCCAAACTTTCTTCATCTGCGACACAAAACCAAAATCTATATAGTAGTAGGGAACCCTCCACTCTCTTTCATTCTTCATCATTCTAACACCATCCACTGCCACCCCCACCTCTAATTCTTAAATAACCCCATCCATATACAAATTGAATAACCAAGGAGGCATAACACATCCCTGCCTCACTCAGCTATTAATAAACCAATCACTTTCGATTCTGTTTATTCTTACACACGCTTCACTATCGTCACATAGTTTTGATTCCATTCAGAAGCTTACCACCAAAACCATATATCACTAACACCTGCCATAGAGCTTCCCTATTAATCCTATCATACGCCTGTAGCAAATCCATAAAACCTAAATACAATTTATTCTTCACCTCCCTCATTTTCCAAATCATTTGTTTCAATGTAAAGATTAGATCCACACATCCTCTACCACTTCTAAACGCACCTTGTTCTTCACCAATCAGTCCTTCAGTCACTCGACGCACTCTTTGGACCAAAATACCAGCATATATCTATTAAAGGAGACTCTATTCATGCATAGAAGTGTTGTTTTAGGGTATCGGTATCTTGTCGTTGCCCCCCTATAATCTTATTCTTAGTTAATTTTTAACTTTGGATCTATTAGGTGTGCTATTTATTTATTTGTGATTTAAATTCTCGTTTACTCCCATTTGTTGATTGTAATTTAATCTTAATTTTAATTTTAGTTTTAATTTTTCCATTACTAATTGAGCATTGTGTCCCTTATATACATATGTAACATTATTCCCTTTTATTTTTAATTATAATTTTAATCCTAATTTCAATTTTATTCTAGTCTACCAATTAATCATAATGTCCTTTATTTTTCATCTTTTAACTTTTTGTAATATTATGTATATGTGTTCTTGCAGCCTCCTGAGGATGAATCAAAAGCGACTCGAAACGTTGAGGATAATTAATAAACCTTTATGGCTCTTTTTCCGTTCCTAGTCATCCTATATATATAAATATATATATATATATATATATATATATATATATATATATATATATATATATATATATATATATATATATATATATATATATACATATATATAGAGTATATATATATATATATATATATATATATATATATATATATATATATATATATATATATATATATATATATATATATATATATATATATATATATATAGATTCATATGAATCTCTCTAGTAGATTTGAATCTTATCTTAGTGATAGTAGTTAGTATGTTAGTTCTTTGACCATATTAGTTCAAAAGTGGAAACCCACCACTTTCCTAATAAAATATAAACAAATCCCGATTAAAATTACCCTGTTGCCTCTGACCCGAGTGTGAGCGGGGAGGCCCGGCGGAGGTTAGATATCTCAAGGCATGCCTCACTCCTCTGGGAAGACAAAGTTTGCTTTCAGAGAAAGTGGTGGGTTTTCCTTTAGCTAATCGTGCCAGAGGTAACACTCTTTAGCTTAACATCTTATGGGTAAGGTCTAATCCCACTTAGGTCATGTGATTATAAACAATTGTGTTACTTATATCAAAAAACATATATATATATATAGAGAAAGTATGAGATATACATATATATATATATATATATATATATATATATATATATATATATATATATATATATATATATATATATATATATATGTGTGTGTGTGTGTGTGTGTGTGTGTGTATGTGTGTGTGTGTGTCTCAATTGAAAGCTTCAGTTCTTCTTTGGCATTACAATTTAAAACAATTACTCATCTCCCCTATTTCTTCAATGATTATTCATTTGCTCTTCGCTGCTCGCATATGCAAGAAGTTGTGCTTTAATTTTAATATTTAATTAAGTGCTTATTTTTTAAATTTTAGATAATATAATAAATATTTTACCTTATTCTACAAACGAGATAGATAGATAGATGATAGATAGATGGAGTATAGAGAGAGAGAGTAGAGAGAGAGAGTATATATATAGAGAGAGAGAGAGAGAGAGAGAGAGAGAGAGTTGTGTAATTTATTTGAAATAAAGGATCATGAATAAGTTTCTGACCGGGTAATAAGTAGCAAATAAAGTAACATATAAATAGTAAATAAGTTTCAAATAAATAGCAAATTATATAGTAAATACGTTTCAAAGGATGTCGCAAAAAAGTTGCAAATGAAAAATTCAACAAATTCAGTTTCCTTTTACGAAATAATTATATTAAGAAAAAAAAATTGTTTTGTAACCAAATTTATATATTTAATTCATTTCCTTTGAATAAAAGTAATAGAAGAAAAGATATATATATATATATATATATATATATAGTATATATAGATATATATATATATATATATATATATATATATATATATATATATATATATATATATATATAAATATATATATATATATATATATATATATATATATATATATATATATTTTTATATATATATATATAAATATATATATATATATATATATATATATATATATATATATATATATATATGACAAAAAGATGTAACTAGGTATTTTCCCTTACATATATCTATTGGGTATTTTATTTTATTTTTTATTATTTTTTTTTTTTAATTTTTTTTTTTTACAGTTAACCACCACTCACGGCTTTATTCTTCTCAAACAATGAATAAAACCCACCCAGTCCCCAGCCTAAGGCAAAATTTCAGTGTGAGCTGCAGACAGGCTTAAAGAGAGACATTAAATGGTATAGCTGGAAAAATAGAAGAAGGCAAGGAGTTCCACAGAGCAGAAGAAGCTGGAAAGAAGAGGAACACCCCAAAGAACAAGTCTGGGGTTCTCAATACCTCGCAAAACTGCTGGGTGAGCATATTCCTTTTTCTGCATGAGGACGAATCAATGGAGGTGGAATGCGAGCGGCCAACTTCCCTGAGCATCTACCGTTGTAGTACCTATAGAAAGAGATAGTGCGCCAACGTCACGTCGCAGATATAGGAAGGTCAAGAGAGTTTGAAAGTAGTGGACAGTTTATTAGTCTCTTTTGACCAAACCCTTATTCAGAGCAGTGGAGCCGGAGCCCCCCAAATGTGTGAGAACAGTACTCCACAGCGCGAATGCGCCCTTATATCTGGGAACAGCGCGAGGAAAAATCTCCGCAACCTAAACAGAACTCCCAGCTTTTTTGAGGCCACCTTAGCAACCATAGAAATATGAGGTTTCCAAGATAATTTTTATGTTAAGATCAAGAATGTTTATGTTATTCACAGGAGAGACGTTAGAGCCAAGCTCAGCAGAAAGTTGGAGGTGTCTAGAGAGGGAGGTGTAGAAAAGTTGAGCTAAAGAGTTGAATTTTACAAGGTTGCGGTGACCCCACCGGGAAATCCCATCCAGATCGACAAGGATAGAATCGGAAAGCTGAAGACGAGAGGCAACTCTAGAAGCAAAAGAGGGAGCAGATTTGAAGGATCGTTGATGAAAAGTAGGAATAAAGTTGGAGATAGAACGGAACCTTGCGGAACACCACAATTAACAGGAAAGGAGGAAGAGGTCGCTCCATCAACGAGTGCTGATATAGAACGATCGGAGAGAAAACTAGACAAGAGTAAGCAAAGAGAAGGAGGAAATACAAAGGAAACTTTTGGGAGAGAGGAGTATATATATATATATATATAGTTATATATATATATATATATATATATATATATATATATATGAGGAAGTATATAATAGTTGCAGGTATGAGCATATATATATATATGTACCTTTGCTATTGGTAATGTCTAAAAAGAAAATTTTTCTGCTCCCACTTCTCAATCCTGTTTCACCATAAAACGGGTCGCAAACCTTCAGCTCATCTGACAAAGAATTGAAGTTGGAATATGCAGAAGCATTAAATCCGCTTGAAACAATATACTTTTCCTATCTCGATCAATTTCTTTTTCCTTCCTAGAGAGAAATTATATGGACACATCTATGCAACCCCAACAATTGTTTAAAAACATTCGTAACCAAATTTCTCAAAGATTAATTTGAAAAAAACTCCTGAAATAGCATGAAAAATTTAAGAAATATTTGTTTTATTTTAATAAAGCACACAACTTCTATAAGAGAATCGCATTATTATTTACTGCAATAATTTCTATGAAATCAAAACATAGTATGAACAAACGAACATTGAGCATTATATTTCCCTAAGAGATGATTTAATATTTTTTAAGGGCTTCAGCAACGATCTGTGGAATAAATTGTTTCTCAGATTTATTTTTTATAAGAATGTTATTTAATCCTAAATGAGTTTGACATCTCTTTCTGCAACGTCATTCACAACAAATGTCTTCTCAAGATTTTCATTTCCTCTTTTGTAACCAGAATAATCCTTTCATGTTGAAAGGTCTTTGTCAAGGAAATCGGTGCTGATAGAAAATCTTATGAAGAAAGTTTTTGTACCAGGAGTTACAAAAGACGAAAACTATGTTTGTAAAGGAAGAAAAATCAATTTGGTGCAGAATGTACTTCTTCAGTTGATTTTTTTCCTCTTTTCTTCACATTTATCTGCTTCCTGCATAATTTAAGCCATATTTGACTTAACCGTTGTTGGAACATTGCCATCAAATAAAGATAGAACCACAGTTTTGGGAACCAAGTTCCATAGATGGTTGGAATTTTTTTTTTTGCTGTGGCAGCCCTACTGATTTCTGGAACAATATCCTGATATTTTAGTTGATGCATGAATAGGTAATCGTGATAAGGTGCTTTAATTGCTTGTAATGACAGAAACCAGCCTCAAACGTTTACATCTCGAGTCCAAAAAAAACAATATTCTTCGTTTAAAGATTCTTCTCCCCATGAGGTAAATACTGAACTTGATCTTGGAAACAGGGATCATATCTTGAATGCTATAAATTTGCCCTTATGGTTCAAACCCAATACGTATGCATGACTTTCGGCCCTTGGTATAAGAAATTGATATCCCATTCTAGTAATGCGCCCCAAGGAAGATCATCGTTAACATCCAACCAAATTCTCGTGGTTAATCGCAGCTCGCTGTTGTTTCTTCTCTAGAAGGTTGGTGTTCAACGGTGAAATTCATGAATGGTTAGAGGAGACAGTCATTACGCGACATTCTATTGCTATCAGTTATGTAACACTTCTTGTCGAGTTTCGGTCAGGTTTCGTCTAAATCTTTTGAAAAGCGACATGTCTGGACCAGAAATTGCCATTCCATCAGCGAGTCGAAATAGCTCCTCATAACTTTAACTCAAAAATGTGATGACGGCAA
>JABUQX010068584.1:12500-20000 GCA_015478945.1 Trachelipus rathkii | reverse complement strand
TTTTGAAAAATCAGTGTTATGGAAAGAGAATTGCGGAATTTTTACAAATCATAAAATTATCTTAAACTTTTTCAAAAACTTTTTAATTTTTTTTTTCATCAATTTTTCGTCTTAACCCTACATTCCCCCGTCTTTTTATAATAGTCACTCCAACTATGAAAATGAATGGAAAAATATATTTATGGGTGGAAAGACACCAGATTCTAGTAGGGATGCTTTTCTGTAAGCTCTGTCACTGCAATAAAATGTTAATACTTGATGACTTAAAAAATTCGGATCGACATTTCATCCGAGGAGGTGGTACAGAAGAAATTTCTAAGTAAGTTTGTATTTCATATATATTCATATATATATATATATATAATATATATAATATATATATATATATATATATAATATATATATTATATATATATATAATAATATATATATATAATATTATATATATATATATATATAATATACTATATATATATATAGATATATTAATATATATATATACTATATATATAATATATATAAGGTGATAGGGACCGACCGGGGCGGGAAATTTTGCCGGGGGCCGGGCCGTTAGCTAAAATTAGAAAAGTAAGTCAAAAACACTGAAAGTCTTAAAACTTAGGATGAAAATTAAATATTTAATTTCAATTAATTAATAATTTAAATATAAAAAAGGAATACATTTACATTAATTTCAAATTAAAAAGTATTTTTCGAAAGAAATTTTAGAAAATAATAGATTTTCTAGAAGAATATATATGTTTTAAATAATTATATATATTATTATATAAATATATATATATATATATATATTATTAGTATATATATATATATATATATATTATATATATATATTATATAATATATATATATAATATATAATATATATTTATTTATGGTAGTATAATATATATATATATATATATATAATATATAATATATATATATATTTAATATATAATAAATATATATATATTATATATATATATAATATATATATATATATAAATATATATATAATATATTATATATAATATATTAAAAACTAACTTTGGCGTAGTGATAATTACTTTAGAGGGGAGCCCTTGGATTCTTTTTTTAGTATTATCCTTTACTGTCACTTCATTTTATTACTAAAATGTAATGATTTATAAAACATTGTTAAGGACACTTTTTTTTTAATGAAATTTATAATTTTTTTTAAAAAGGAAAGCCAATTTTCGTCCCGACACGCGAGAGCTCTTCAGGCTAAGGGAATGGATTTCTTTCTTGATCTTCAATCAGCTTTTGATTCAGCTTCTCACATTGTATTTTCTTCATGGTGTTGTTGAAATATGTTGATGTTTTCAGATATTCATTTTGGTATAAAATCTATCTTAACTAGCCACCGGGATGCTTATTTCCTAGTTGTTTATTATTAATAAATGCGAAAAGGAGGCCCGATTCTTGATTGGTTCGCCTGATTGATATTTTCTTGATCATCTTTTATTGTTGAGTATGATTTAGAATGTGGCCTGGTGTTTACGCCTATGACTGTTAAAAAGCTAATTTATTGCTGTCCTTGTGGCAGGTCATCAGCAGTTTATTTTTTCTTTCTTTGCAAAATTATATGGTTTCCACTATATATGTTTTATTGCCAGTATTGCAGGGGATGTGATATATACAGCTTTGGGGAGATATTTTCTTTTTCGTTTTGGGGGTTTGAGAGTGTTTTTTAAGGTGATGTTATTTTGATGGAATTTGAGCGGGTAATATTTTTTGTAATATTTGTTTTAACGAGTATAATGGTAATTGAGGAATTGATAAAAAGGAGGTGTTGCTATTTTTTTCGGGGAAAGGTGCTTATGTACCTTTTTTTGCTTGTTAAATGCTTTTGTATTGAAGAAACTGCAGGATAGTTAATGATTTGAAAGTATTTGTGGATGTATTTAGTTTCTTGTTCTAGAAGAGGGGGAGAGCATATGAAAGGCACCGAGAAATAGAGATGACAGAAAAGCTAATTTGTGTTTGGGGAATGAGTAGATAGCCAATGTAGATAGTTTGGTGCGAATGTTGGTTTTCTATGTATAGTAAATTGCAGGTAATTGTTTCCATGTGATTAAGGTATCGAGGAAGGGATAGATTGTGGAAGGCATTTCTTTCGTTATACTGAACTGAAGGGTATGAATAGAGTTAATATAAGTTAGGACATCATTAGGGGTTTTGAGTTGTGAGGAAAGGGAGATAAAAAATTCCATCTAATATCTAATCGCATAAAACTATTGTTTAATAAAGGTGGGGTAAAATATGATAAAATTCTTTTAGTTCCATATATATGTTACTTAGTATGGGAGACAGTGGGGACCCCATACTCAGGCCGAAAGTTTGTTTTTAATATTTGCCATTAAAATGAAAGAAGTTATGTTGTAATGAGAGATTGGGCCTTTCCCATTCATAATTAAAACAGCTTCATTAATTTCTCAAAACCAAATAAACTTCTTTCATTTTAAGCAAATATTACAAACAAACTTTCGCCCTGAGTATGGGATCCCCCTGTTATTCCCATTTACTCAGTAACATATATATATGAAACTACAGAATTTTATCATATTTTACCCCACCCTTTATTAAAAAAATTGTTTATGGATTAGATATGTAAGATGACATTTTTGTCTCCCTCCCTCACAACACAAACCCCTAATTTGATTCCTAAACTAGTATTAACTCATTGCATCCTTCAGTGTCAGTATACGATAGAAATTGTAAGTTTCCAACCAACTCTATTTCCCCTTCTTCGGATACCTTAATCACATGGAAGTAACAATCATTGCAATTTTTTACTATTTATTAGAAAACCAAACATTCGCCACCAAACTAATACATTGGTATCTAATCATCCCCAAACACAAAATTAAGCTGTTCTGTCATTCTTTCTATTTCTCCGTGCCTCGTTGGACGTATGCTCTCCCCCTTTCTAGCACAAGAAAAACTAAATACATCCACAAATACTTCAAAATCACTTTTACTATCCTGAGTTTTCATCACAAAAGCATTTAAAACAAAGCAAAAAAAGAGGTACTGTAGCACCTTTCCCCCGAAAAAATAGCGACACCCTCCTTATTATCAATTTCTCAAATACCATGTATATTCGTTAAAACGTATGCTACTAGAAGCAAAAATATTACCCTCTCATCAAAATAAACATCACCTTAAAAAACAGGTCAAAACCCCAAAACGAAAGGAAAATCTCCCCCCAAAAGCTGTATATCATCACATCCCCTGCAATAACTTGGCAATAAAACATTAATATAGGTGAAACCATTATATTGCCAAAGAAGAAAAAACTATCAACATGTCAGTATGGACCTTGCACAAGGACAGCATTAAATTCAGTCTTTAAACACAAGGTTCATAGGCGAAACACAGGCCACTCTATCAATAATCAACAATATAAACATGATCAGAAATATCAATCACACGAACCATTGCACAAAAATCATGGAATCCTTTGGCATTTATAATAGTAACAACCTAGAATAAGCATCCCGGTGAAGTTAAGAAAGATTTTTTAAACAAAATGAATATCTGAAAACTTCAAAATTTTTCAACAACACCATGAAGAAAAATAGGCGACCAACGAAAAATCCCACACCGTTGAACTGTGAAGATCAAGAAAAGAAATTCCATTCCCTTAGCCTTGAAGGGCTCTCGCGTGTCGGACTGGAAAATTAGCGTTTCCCTTTTTAAAGTGTATTCATTAAAAAAAGTGTCTTTAACAATGTTTTTTTAATTTGTGTACATTTAGTAATAAATGAACGAGTGACAGTAAAGCATTAATTACTAAAAAAAAGGAATTCCAAGGCTTCGCTGCTCTAAAGTATATATATATATAATAATATATAGTATATATATATATAGTATAATATATATATATATATATATATATTAATATGTATATATATATATTATATATATATATCATATATATATTATATAATTATATATATATATATATATAATATATTTATAATATATTATATATATATATTAATTTCAATTAAATAAATTTAATTTTGAAAAGAGATTTCGGGAAAAATTTGATTTTTTTGAAGATATTTATTTTAAAATAAATAAATACATTAATAATTTAACAATATATTTATTCCTTTTCCGAATTTGTTTGATATATCAAATTTCGTATTTTTATGTAAAAAACTCGGAAAATTATAATTGGCCTCAATTTTAAATTTTGAAATCATAGTTAGAAATACCAAAAAAAGAATATATTATATTTAGGTTTTATGGATATATTTTGCATCAATTTATAACAAAGGGGTAATGTGAATGAAAATATATATTTTTATTTTGTTTGATTAACCCTCCTCTATTAGTGTAAATTTACAGTTAACCCCGGTAGAGAACCCCCCCGGTTTTTTCCTGATTTTTGGCCGGGGCCCGGTCGGTTCCAGGATGGGGGACTTATGGATTTATGTATAGAATAGTATTGATGAGACTTTTCCGCATGCTCAAAGCATTTTCGTTCGAGGGTTTGGCCGTCATGAGTTATATTATATATAGTATATAATATAATATATATAGTATACTATATATATATATAGGTTACTATATAGTATATATATATATTATATATTAATTATATAATATAGCTATATAATAATATATATACCATATATACTATAACTATATATATATTATATAATATAATATATAATTATAATATATTATATATATTATATATATATATATATACTATATATATATATATATTATATATAAATATATATATATATAATATATATTATATATTATATTAATATATATATATATATATTATATAGTATATTATATATATTTAATATATAGAATAATACTATATATTAATATATTAATAAGTATATATATAATATATCATAATATATTATATATCAATATATATATATATAATATATATATTATATATAGTATATATATATATATATATATATATACTATTATTTATATTAGTATATAGTATATATATTATATATATATATTATAAGATATATATATATAATATAATATATATATATATATATATGATAGTGTATATATATATATTATATATATTTTATATATATATCATATATATATATATATCCTGTTTTTATTTTATTAAAAACTAGCATACTTGTGGTAATAGTTTCCACAAAGGAAAAATAAATTATGTGATAGATTTTATTTGTTATCGATGAGAAATGAAAAAATCATCGTCATCATCATGATCAACATCATCATCATCATCATCATAATCATAAATATTATCATCACTAAAATGTACTTGTCTGCTGTGCAGGATATGTGCATCTCCTAGACGATTTCAATATTGTTAATCCTCTGTTCTACTAGCTTACCAGTAGTTGTTCTAATTTTATGTTCATATTTTACATGGTCTTTTCCGTTGTTTGACACTGACTATTTTATTGGTTTTGATTTTGTTTACGATATTGCTCAATCGTAAATAATTTTCTACCACTAAGTTGAAATTATCAGCATAAGAGCCGTTAAATACTGAAGCTACAGATATAAGGGTTAAATAGGAACAGTGCAAAGAGAAACTATAGGAAAGGAAAAACCCGAGCAGCGTCAATATTAATATAGTTTTAGATGACGAAAGGTGGTTATCTACAACAACTACTCTATAACGAACGATAGGAAATTAGAGGGAAGATTACATATAGAAGGAAAAAAACTGAAAAAGGTAATTAATTATTTGTGCTTAAATTTGTTAATTCAAACGCGGCAGCAAAGGATTCCCAACAATACTAAAGAGCAAGAGGAGTAAAAGTCAAAGAGAAGGTAAAGAAAAACAAATAACAGCTTAAAGGCAGGACGAGACAAATTACTAGTATAAGGAAGGGTGAAAGCTATAAAGAACGTTTTTTTCTTGTTTTTTTTTCTTTTTTTTAGGAACTTCTGGACGAATACCTTCATACCTTTGGCTTTCTTATTTATTACTTGTTTCAGTGAGAAACAAAAAAAAATCTCATCTTTGGAAAATAATAATTTAGTAGTTAATATACGAGTTGAGGGGTGGTCGAAAAAAGTAGGATTTAAATACAAGAAGGTTTTAAAGTTAAAGGGGCCAACTTGTTTGGGGCCTTGAGAAATATTGAGTGGGAAAGTGGACAAGTGTAAACAAAGCAAAAAGAAAGTTATGAGCCAAAAAAGCCATAAGTAGCCAAATTAAGAGGATGTGATGTGATTAATGTATTTTCTACTTTGGAAATACAATAATCAACATCGTACGTCTTATTTTGGCTACTTATGGCTTTTGTCATAAGTAGACCATAAGTAGCCAAAATAAGAGGTTAACGATTTGATTATTGTATTTCCTACTTTGGCAATGGTAATTAAATTGATATGAATACTAATTTATCATGATTCTGAAGGGAAAATATAAGTAGCATGATTTTCTGGAGTTCGAAGACATCTGTTAAAAACTTGAGGCAAGGTTTCTTGTATCAAATGCACCACTGAGAGAAATTATATGTTTAATTTAAAAATATAAATCATGTATATCCAAAATATTTAAATGTTGTAAAATGAAATATATATTTAAATTTAAGTATACACAAGGCAAACGAGCTACGCCATATTCTCTTGCTCCTGAACGAGCAGCCCATGAAGGCCGGGGCACGCCCGTTGCATTTTTGCTTGCTCACTTTCCGCTACGCTACGCTCGCGGGACGTTGGGCATTTGGCATGGCCATGGGCTTGGGCATGGTATGGCCGACGGCATGTTTGCTCATGGGCTTTGGGCTGGGCATGGCATTGGGCATGGGCAATGGCATGGCCTTCCCAGGGGCATGGGCATGTGCATTGGTTCGAAGGTGGCTATGAGCGAGGGCTAACGCCCTCTCGCATTGGCGATTGAGGCTGTTTGTTTCATAATATTATTTTTTATTATTATTATATTTTTTTTTTCAACAAAATTGACACAACCCGGGAACGTTTTTGCTTGTTTTAAAATTAAATAGGGTAAAGAATTAAACTCTCAAATTGCCACAAGAACTATAAAAAACAACATAAGTTTAATTCCTATAGTTTGGAATGGAACTTATAATGGACAATGAAACGTTCCCATGACACATATTTTCCGCAGAGAAATCAACTCGGTAATACTTAATAGCCAAAACACCCCCCCCCCCCCGAGGGTCCCCCTTAACTAAATAAAGTTAATTATTGAAGTTGAAAAAAATAGCAAGTAAGGACCATAAGTTTCTGACCAGTTCGCAGCAGCAAAGCTGACAAAATATTGCTGGGGCGTTTATCTGTAGGAAAATCCTTGGATAGTTAGTGTTGGCGAAGCACGCAGGAATTTCCGTTACTCACCTTGACGCACCAAGGTAAGGGCACCACGTAGCCGCACCGCACCCAAATTTAGATTATTATTATCTTAGTAAATGTGACCATCTTAATTTTCGATGTTTTAGGCTTCTCACCGCACCGCACCGCACCGCA
>JABUQX010068584.1:0-7500 GCA_015478945.1 Trachelipus rathkii | reverse complement strand
AAGAGACAATAGGATTAGGATAAAAATCGGCGTATTACCAGATTTGATTTTTGGATTAAGAATGATGATGGAAAAGGCTTGGGAGCCTATATCGGGAGTCTCCATATACTTTCATAGATTGCAGCAGAAGGCTTTCGATTCCATACAAAAGGAGAGAGGTTATGGAATGTAGTTGCGAAAGAAAAAATATCGGTCCGTGGACCAGGGCTTTGATACAAAGGATGGACTAGACCTTGAGGGAAGACCAAGAAAAGAGATGGGAAGGGAAAACCATATTAAAAGAAACGTCTTAGGAGTTTCGATGTCAGGACATCGACTTCTGCAGGAAATTAGGGGAAACTTTTCAATGATAAAAGGCAGGATAGAGGAACATGTTGTTGCCCGACTGAAAGACGTTAAATCTAATCTGGAGCTGAAGTATACTATAATATAAGTATATATATATTATACTAACTTTTCTAATAATAATTTTATACATATATTAATACTATATATTAATAATATCATATATTACTATTATAAATTATATTATATAAATAATATAATATATATATCTGTGGTGCTTGCATAGCGTCCCATGGGAAGACGACCAAATATATATAATATATCTCTGTGGACGGCACGTTGCGAAGAAAAAGATTTTAAGTATACATTCTTAATATATAAACTAACGTATACCATAGTCGGCCCAGGTAAATAACTACCAAGTCAACTCACTGCGCAAATCAAAACTACATACGGAGCATACGATTTTTTACTACACCCACCCTCACACCACATATAAACGGAGTTAAGGAAAAAAATATTATTGTCGGGAATGTGGATGACGAGGGGCATCGGCAATTGTGTATCCTCTGCGGATCTTGCCCAAAAGATGGCGTGTACGCTAGCTTATTGCAAACGCAAGCACGACATTAATGATTCATCTGTAAGCAAGTATGTGTATTTTAAGATTAGATTATCTTTCATTTGAGAAAATGCAGACTCGCATAAAAATATGTTTGACCCAAAGAAGAAGCTGGTTACCTGCAAGTGCATATATCTCTTCAGAACAAGACTATTTATTTATCTTCGGGCATAAAAAGCCAGCAAATTATTTGTCTGTAGCTCTTCGCTTTGAGCTATAAGTCAGAGATTTAGCTTACATAACTTCGTTTTCGACTGTAGTCGTTCCCCATGTCAAATAAGCTTTGAAATTCCGAAAGGCAACTTCTTGCCCCACGTCCAGGCAAGCGACAGGTAAGTCATGAATTGCCCAGGAATTAACCTTCTATTGTTTTTTCCATATCTGCAAAGCGCCTTTTTTTTTTTTGTTGCTCGATGCTTCATAGGCTTCACTAAACTGTCACTTGTATCAATCGTTTTTGCCAGAAAGCAAAGAAGGAATGTTCCTACAATTTTTTTCTTCTAGGTTGTGCAATTAGTAAAATATCGTACATCCACCATCTTATGCGGCGCCGAATATAAATTTGCCAAATAATCACATTTTAGAAATGTCTTAAATGACGAGGATATTCTGCGATCGACTTCACAGACCTCTACGCGATCGGACCGTTTGAGCACCACTGATGATACTAAAATAACTTATAATGATAATATCATAAATTTATATACTATACGTATATATATATATATATCCCACCAGTCATATACGTATACTAATTAAATATAACCTATATATATAATATATAATAATATTTAATATATACTATATATATATCATATATATATATAATATATATATAATATATATATAAAATATATATTATATATATCTAATATATATTATATTATAGTATATATAATAATTTTATTTATTATTCTTATTTATTTTTTTTACATTTTCCTATGTCAAAATTTACCCAGGATTCCAAAAAATGCTATTCCTTTTCGTTCCCAGGGCTATTGTAGTTTTTTGATACTATATATATATATACTATATTATATTATATATATATATATATATATATATATAAAATATATATATTATATATATGATTACTATATATATATATATTACATTTTCCGCACTAAAATATTACCAGCATTTATATATACATATATATATATCTCTCTCTCTATCTATCTTGTAGTTTTTGAGATATCAGTTGTATAGTTTTAAACCAAATTTCAACCATATATTATATATATATATATATGTATAGATATATATATATAGTATAATATAAATATCATGATGCAAATAACCCTAACATTAATATACTATATTGATAAGAATATTTTTTAAAATCCGGACAAAAGCCTCCCGAAAGCAACATGCATCTAACAAAAAAAAGCTATAATAGCATACAGTAATATAAATAAAAATTTATTAATCAGGGAGACATTTTTATCACCTGAAATTAAAAAAAGAAATACACATAAACGCCTTTTGAAAAATTTTAAAATGTTAAAAATGTTGGAAAATCTTATGATAATGATCATTTTTTTGAGAACGAAGGAGCTCCATCGCTACGAAGGAACGTAAAATTGCCAAATGTCGATTTTTTAACTAAAAGATATCCCAAGGGTAAAACCAACCCAAGATGGACAGCTCAAGTCGGGGTTTTCTTGGGCCTTACCGGGGACACGGGGGGGACTTCGTCCTTCCCTCTGTCCCCCGTCGTATATATAATTTCCCCCCTAAAAAAGGAAAAAAAAAAAGAGAATTAACATTTTCTCCTTACCATCACATTACAAAAGCCTAAAATATTGGTAACTCTCTATCTAGTACTCCTGCAGAAATGGAAGGTTAAGAGAGCGTACCTTGCCAGCCCTAAGATATACGTAATATTTTAAGGTGTTCTGAATAAATATTATAGAACAAAATAAATTTCTTTTAAGTTTCTTCTTGAAAACTTTTAGGATTGCTAAATTGATACTTATGTTCCTGAAGATTTTATAGTTTTAAAGTTACATGCGTGTGGCTTTTTGCTTTCGTCGAGGGCTGATATATATATACTATATACAAATATATATAATATAATATATTATATATATATATATATATAATTTACTTATATACATATATATAATATATTATATATATATACTATATATATATATAATATATATATATATATTAATATAAATATTAATTGAAAGTTCCATACCATAATTCGCCAAGTTACGGCACCTAATATGGAATGAAAAATCAATAGTATTATATTATTGTTAAATTTTAACACACTTCCCGGTACCTTACTTAATCTCGCAAAACCAATAAAAAAAGTATATCTCGCCGAGCTAAAAAAAAAGTTAAAAAGCTCATTTCTTGTGGAAGTTCTTTTGTATTAACTAAAATATTTTAAAAAATGTATAAAACATTTTCTCGCAAAGTTCATTAGAACACCACCAAATCATACTTTCGTGCGAAATACTTCTCCTGAGTTAAAGTCCACCGCTTTAATAAAGCACGATACTCTCTACACCATGACCCAACCTCCAGTAAAACGGTAACCTCCACCATATTAAATAGAAAGCCTTCGTTTTATAAAAACGGAAAGTTTCATATAATGACAGCCCCATAAAGATAGGCCCTAATAAAGACCGCCTTCCTTGCAATTGGACAAACTCCGAGTAGTCTACTCCCCATATTAAAGACCACCTTCATATACGGCTATATTCATAATAACGACCACCATAACATATAAAGCAACCACCTTATCTATATATAATATATATCTATCAACACATATGAAAGGACCCACCCAGCAAAAGCCCACCTACAGATAAAGACCACTTATGTGATAAAAGTTCACCCGCATATAAGACCACCCGCATATAAAGACCCGCCGCACATATACAAGACAATCTGCAATATAAAGACCACCCACATATAAAGACTGCCAACATATATAAGACCGCCTCCGTATAAAGGTTCCACATATAAAGACCGCAATATATATAAAAAGATCACCTACATATTATAAATTCCCTTAATATATAACGAACCCACTAAAACATATAACGAACGCAATTCTCTATAAAGCATTTAAAACTCTGTACCTAGGTAAAGAGCACCTCTATGTGAAAATAAATGACTCTTATTCGGACAACGCACGTGTGAACACACCAAACAAAGTGTAAGCTCAAATCAGCACAAATATATATATAGTCACAATCTGGATTAGGAAGACACTCATTTAAAAGCAAACTCAGGGATCAATTTATCTCTTTGTAGCCGAGGACATGCTTAGTGTATAGATGCAACAGTAACAGTTTCTGAGTATTGAACTTCACGGAATGTAGAAATGCTAAATAAACTAATATTAATAAATAAAATCACACCATTATTATTAATTGAAAGTACAAATGGTAAAAAGTATTAATTTTCCCACTGTAGATCATTTGAATTTATCTGGTATGATTTTATTTTACGTTTGAAAATACACTGTTTTAATTTAAATTTTAAACCATTAAATTTTGAAATAATATTCCTTTCTAAAATAATTTCTCTCGTAAACTATAGCGGTAAATCAACGACTTCATATTATTATTATTATTATTATTATTATTCATTATTATTATTATTAGATTGTTATTTATTATTGTTATTCATTATATTATATTATTAATCCATCACCAGTTTCCAATGTTCCTTAACATTATCGTTTTCAAAATTCCATTTCATTCTTCTTATCGTTATAATGATCATTTTTTATTTTATTTTTTTTTATTTATTTTTAATTTTCTATTTTTATTTTTATTTTTATTGTTATTTTTATTTTATATTTTATTTTTATTTTTATTTTATTTTATTTTTATTTTATTTTTATTTATTTTTATTCTTTATTATCATTTTATTCATCTTCTATTTCTAATTTGTATTTCTTTTTCTCATATTTCTATTTCTATTTTCTATTTCTATCTTATTCTATTATCATTATTATTATTATTATATCTATATTATTATTATATTATTATATATTGTATTATTATTATTATTATTATTATGTATTATTATTTTTTAGTATTATAATTCTTAGTTTAGAACATATCTGTTCGAAGACTGTGAATCAAAAATTAATAAATAAAGTGTCTTCTTACCGTAATCTTTCCGAATTTTCTTTTTTTGTAATTTATGACAATGAAGTGCTTTCCATTCCTTCAATGAGCACCAACCTCTAGTATCTAGTCGACGAGTACGAATCAATTCAAAAGATCTTATTATCCATATCCCTAAGAATCTAATTCTATTTTATTATTTTTAAACTTGCCGATTTTTTGTTCCACATATTTCGCTCTTTTGTGCGACAAATTAAACACGCTCAAACACTCTCAGCGAGAAAAAAACTATTTACAATCAATTATGTTAGAGCTTCACAACTAACATTCAACAATTTATAATAAAATTTCATATTATTTATATCTATATCTGGGTATATCGCTATTAAACAACCAATGTAGTAAAAAAAAAAACAAAATTTGCGCGGAGGTCCTTCTCTGTCACAGGCCAAGCCCGAACGCTTGCCGGTCTGCGAGCGTACGCGACACTGCCTATTATTATTACTTATTATTATTATATATATATTATATATATTATTATCTTTATTACTATTATTCATTATTAAATATTATTATTATTATTATATATTATTATAGTTATTAATTATTATTATTATTATTATATTATTATATTATTACAATAGTAATTAGTTAGCTCATTATTAGTATCTCACTCTATTATATACTCGACGGTACCAAAGTAAAATAGTGATTATGTTACCACACAATTAAACACGTAGTATTATGTGCCTTGTCATTGATGAGTGTATAGATGTAGTCCGAAGTCAATATATTTTTGAAAACTTTACGTTTTCGTACAAAAATGCCCTTCAGCAGTTGACGTAGGGACAAAAAGTTTGTTAATTTTTTTTTTTACATTATTTTCTGATTTGTTTCCCTCCCGCAGTTTAGTTCGTGAAAAATTTGTTCTATCTGAAAATACAGAGGATTAGTAATTATATATATATATATATATAATACTTATATAAATATATATACTATATATATAATATTATATATAATATACCTATATATAATATATATATTATAATACCTAATATATTATAATATATATAATAATATATAATATATATTATATATTTATATATATATTATATATATATGGTCAGCCTCTAGAAGAGCCACAATCCATATTCAAAAAACTACACAGCAGCTACCAAGGAAAAGAAGACATTGTGGAAGCTGTTCCAATTTAGTGCAAATTTGAAAAAAAAAAAAAAAAAAAATTAAGAAAATAAAAAAAAAATTATATTTCAAAAACTTACGATAGCTACAGCGAAAAGGAATACTATTTTGGAATCCTGGTAAAATTTTGGCGATAGGAAAATGTAAAAAAATAAAAAAATAAAAAAAATGTTATTTTTTTAATAATCATAGTAATATGATTAGAGGGCCTATTAAGAGACCTTTTATATCTTAAATAAATAGCACCCCATATTAAAATTTTGCTTCTTTTTTTCTTTAACTAAAGAATACCCCAAGGGCATACCGCACCGATGGCAGGAGTCGGTCTCTCCGCCCTCTCTATATCTAGGTACGCACTAAATTCCCCCCCTCCGGGAGGCGTCTCCGGAACCCCCGCCTCTTTGGTATAAAGTTGTCGCGCTGGGGTTCCTCCGCCCTCCCCTTAACGGGGTATGGAAAACGTCCCCCCCTGTTGTTCCCCTCGGCTCGAGCCCCCTAAAATTGCCTTTTGTAATACCTTTTACAAAAACTATATATACCAAGTCCAGCACCCCCAAAAAAAAAAATAGCCAATCTTTATGCTGTTAAATTATTTTTTTTTTATTTTTTTTTATACATTTTCTGAACCCAAATTTTTCCATCAGGAATTCCAAAAACTGTATTTCATTTCCCTGTACCTTTTGTAGTTTTCGAGATATGATTTTTCTTTTTTTTTTTTTTTTTTTTCTTTTTTTTTTCTTTAATAAACAGTTTCCTCGGTAAAATCTTTGCCAGGAATCTCCCAAGAATGTATTCCTTTTTCCGGAGCTGTAGTAGTTTTTGGAATATGGATGTGCTCTTCTAGAGGCCTGGAAACTAAACTATTAATATATATATGGTACCATCGTGAGCTGAATGACCCGCAAACTTGAGTAGTTTTTTTATGTTGAAATAGTTAAAAATGCAGTATAATTGACCAGAAAATTGCTTTCGGCGTGATAGCTCAGATTCTTCCTTTTTAAATTTTTTATTAAAAATTGTTATGAAACTGTATTTCGAATTGTGTTTAGTTACTAATTATTTTCTTAGGTACAATTTTCTTTCAAATAAAATAAAATGAGTAGTATTTACGTTTTAATTGAAATTAAATGATAAATACTTTTTACAAATAACTTAAAAAGCAAAAATATCGGAAAAGAGCCAGGAGAATTATCTCGTAAAAGTATGACACTTACAGAAAACCAATAATACCATATTTGGAATCAGCGTATGAAAGTTCTAATTACCGGAATGTAAAAAAAAAAAAAA
>JABUQX010068583.1:50000-51047 GCA_015478945.1 Trachelipus rathkii | reverse complement strand
GTTCACGAATATCAAAAGCATAAATAAATTAGAAAAATAAATAATAATATCTGTGACGAGCAGTATGGTCACTAAATAACCGGGCAAACTGTCTGACCAGTATAACTAGAACTCAGTATTGAAATATTAACAACACCGTGAGTTTATTATAAGTAAAAGGGTCACTGAGTCATTACACCCACTCAACTGGGTCACTTGATTACAGTTACAAATGTTAAGGGAACTTTAATGTCTTAGGGAAAATAAACAATAAATAGACTTCCCTTTAGTTTCCCGTGAAGGGGGGGAGATAGCACTCAGGTATCTCCCAAATCCAGTGAAAGGTGAGACCACGTCAAGCACCCTCCCAATTCCAGGTGAAGGTGGAGTACACGTCAGGTACCCCCCAATCCAGGTGAAAAGCGATCCATATTTGTCCGGAGTTAGAACCACTCTCCAGATGGAAAGACCCAGTATAAATCCTTCAGGTTGATGCCAAGTTTCCGTTTTTCAATTAAATAAATCCTTCCGGGTTGGGGCCAGGTTTTAGTTATAAATAAAATCCTTTCCGGGTTGGTGCCAGGTTGCAGTTAAATAAATCCTTCCGGGTTGGGGCCAGGTTTCAGGTAACCCAATATAAATCCTTCCGGGTTGGGGCCAGGTTTCAGTAAAACCCAATATAAATCCTTCCGGGTTGGGGCCAGGTTTCAGTAAAACCCAATATAAATCCTTCCGGGTTGGGGCCAGGTTTCAGTAAACCCGATATTAATCCGTCCGGGTGGGGCCAAGTTATCAGTTATAAACCCGATATAAAACAGGTTGGTGGGCCAGTTATCAGTTAAAACCCGATATAAATCCGTCCGGGTTGGGGCCAGTTAACAATTAAAACCCGATATAAATCCGTCCGGGTTGGGGCCAGTTATTCAGTTTGAAAAAACCCGATATAAATCCGCCGGTTGGGGCCAGTTATTCCCAGGTGAAACCCAATATAAATCCGTCCGGGTTGGGGTCAGGTTCCAGGTAAAACCCGATATAAATCCTTCCGGGTTGGGGCCAGGTTTCAGTAAA
>JABUQX010068583.1:37500-40000 GCA_015478945.1 Trachelipus rathkii | reverse complement strand
TTTTCTTATATCAAGATGGCATGCTTTCTTCTTAATTTTCTTGTTATGCCCCTTGGTCTCCCGTCCGTGCTCTACTATTGAAGAATTTATTGGTCTCCATATTATCAATAGATGTAAAATTTTTGTTAGACTGTATTCATTGTCCCCTCTGAGAAATCGGGTTTTCTACAGAAAATCATTCCTAACTCCTCAGCCTCTTCTCATAAGCTCTTACCCTCAATGTTACCCAGAAATCATCCCTTATGTTGCTCTTACGTTGCACTCTCTCTTGCATATCTAAGCCTTTTCTTAGTATATAATTCCCAAACTGTGGCAGCAAGACGTTGATCAAAAAATAGACTATTATACTGTTTACTTATCACTTCTTTGTTCTTGTAATCAACTTTGGCGATTTTATTATGCAAGCATCATATTAGCTGTAGTGTCATTGCTTTCTAAACACTGATTAGCTTTACTTTCAAAAAATTACTAACTTATTACACAACCTAAATCTTTTTCTTGTCACAGACTCAAGCAAACCTCATCATATCGAGTATGTAGAAACTTTTATTTGAAAACGCATAGGAAGAAGCCTTACCACTGTTGTTACTATCAAAAGTTCATTTGCCTACGTATCTGGCCCAGCCCAAAAAAAGTTAGTTCGAAGATCATTTTGAATCTTTATACATCCTCACAAATTCCGTAGCGCTGAGGTGGCCACTTTGGCGATTCAATGCTGGCAAACTGTAGAGAAGCCTTGCAGTTTAAGTTTTCCTGGTCGTAAGTCATTTAAATATATATATATATATATTATATATATTATATATAGTTAGTATATATATATATATAATATATATATATATAGTATATAATATATATATATATATAATATAATTATATATATATTATAGTATGAGTGAACAATAGTGGCCCGAAGCTCTGAACCCTGGATGGGACACCACTCTTCACTTATTTCCCTGATGATGACGTTATAGCCATTTAGGTGTACACACTGGTTTTCCATTGACCACAAACCAGCTCTTTAATCGAACCATGGGTACCACTCCACTATTTTACCACATGAAACAACGTTCATCAGCCCATATAATGGGGAAAACCTTGATTAAAAGGCATATATATATAGTATATAATATATAATATATAATATATATAAATATATAATAATATATATATATAAAATATATTATATATATATAATATAAAATATATAAACTATATATAATATTGAGGGCCGAAGGTTTTATTTTTAAAGAAAATACTTCCAAAAATTAGAATAATTGAAAACGAAATTAAAAATTAAAAAAAAAAACAGGAAAAAAATCAATTCTATATTTAAAATTCAATTAATAATATTAAACAAAAAATCAAAAAACTATTATTCTCACTAAATAATACATAGTTATGCTTACATAATAAGATTATAACACACACATATATATATATATATATATAATATATATATATCATTATATATATATATATATATATATACTATATAATATATATATATATATAATATATATACAGTATATATATATATATAACATATAATATATATATTATTATTATATATAAATATATATTATTAAATAACTAATATATATATAATATAATTATATAATATATAATATAAATAAATATAATATATATAATATATATATATATATATATTATGATATAATTAATAATAGTAGAACATATATATATTATATATATATAATATATATAATATATATATTATATATATATATAATATATTATATATATATACATATATATATATATATATAATATATATATATATATATATATATATATATATATATATATATATATGAGAAAAGGGCTACTAGGGGGACGTTTTCGTCCATTGAGCCCAAATAATAATAATAATAATAATAATAATAATAATAATAATAATAATAATAATAATAATAATAATAATAATAATAATAATAATTAATAATAATAATAATGAATAATAGATAATAATAATTAATAATAAATAATATAATAATATTTATAGCAATAACATTACAACCAGTAATCATTAATACAAATAATAAAAATTTAATAATTTGTCAAAGCAAGAATAATAATAATGAAGAAGATAATGAATTATAAAATTAAAATAATAATAATAATTAATAATAATAATAATAATATAATAATAATAATAATAGTAATAAACTAAAACTAACAGTATTAATGATGATAAACACTTCACATTATAACATTATTATATAATACAGTAATAAAAATAAAAATAATAATAATAATAATAATAATAATAATAATAATAATAATAATAATAATAATAATATAATAATAATAATATAATAATAATAATAATTAATAATAATAAAATAATAATAATAAATAATAATAATAATAAAATAATAATGTTATAATAATGGTAAATAATAATAATACATAATAATAAAAATAATAATAATAAAATAAATAATAATTAATAAGAAATAATAATAATAATAATAAA
>JABUQX010068583.1:27500-30000 GCA_015478945.1 Trachelipus rathkii | reverse complement strand
TCTTCAATCTCTTCAAGATGAGCATTTGAGCCAAGGTAAGCTGTTTCTCTTGAAAAGCTTTAAACATTCCTTGATCTTGGAAGAACATTTTAACAAATTAACATTGAAGCTGACACTTAAAATTATAATAATAATAATAAAAACAAAGTGCATTATTACTGTATTAGAAAAGCTTTGCTTGAAGAATGGACTCAATGGAGAATATCGCGATAACATTTTTCGTTATCGTGCCCACCTATGGTCAATAGTGATATGAAGCTGCAAATAGTTCAAGCTTTAGATAAGTCAGCTGTTGAAAGGCCTTCCAACAGAATAAGTCTTGATTATACGGATAAGGTTGTTTCAGAACACACACTGGCAAGTTTTATTTGCTCAAAAAGCAAACTTTTCATCGAGAAGTTGTCACTCCCAACATCATTGCTTCAATCCGATCCTTCAGAATGGAGTAAAAATGATGAATACATTAAGGCAAAAAACTATGTAGAAAAAATGAATGTTGTTAATGATAATGCTGAAAGGGCTGTTGCTTTAATACAGTCCTTTAACACCCATCTTACAAAAAATGAAGAGCAGCTGCAGTATATCTTGCAGATCGTAGAAAAGCACAGAGATGTGTTTTCAAAATCAACAAAGTCTGAAATGAGAAAGGCACCTTTGGAGTAATTATTAGGTGTACCTTTGTGGATTAGGCCTACTGGGGATACCACGTTAAAAAAAACGCGCCGGCTGTCGTTACCCCATGTGGTGGTGTGGAAATTCGACATTTAAGACATTTGGTAACACATGTTTCAGGGGTGGTCTGCGGCAGCACTATAATATGATTAATTTTGAATGAAATTTAGTGTGACTGGCATTCTTTGCAAACAGAACAATATTAGAGGTACGCTACTCAATTTTCGAAATTTTTTGGGGGGCCAGTCTAATATATATTATATATATAATATATATATATATATATATAATATAATATATATATATATATATATATATATATATATAATATATATATAACATATAAATATTAAATATATATATATATAGTACATCTTAATCTTACATGAAAAGCATACAATGTAAATAATTACCATAAATCTCTTTGCCTACTAAGAGATAAAATTATTCAACTCAACAGATTTCATAACTTGGTATAAATTTAAATTTTAATTTCTCATCATTTATTTAACATCGTAATAAATTTATAAGATATTGATTTTTATCATAAATATATACGTTCATAATAAATTGCACGCAAGGAGATTTATTTTACAATAGAAAGATAATAATTTTAAAACTAAATATAAAAATGTATTAATATATTAGAAGAATCAAAACCTGAACTTACGGTGGAGTCTTAATTTTTTGATTCATAAATTATTTCTTTCACTAATTTTGCTGAATCTCTTATTATCATTTAACTCTTTTCATTTTTATCCTACAAAGTACATAACTTATTAATTCTTTAAGGAAAGCTTGCTTATGTCTTCATTCTACACCGCCTCATTGTTTCTCTCGTCTCTTTTAAACCCTTTTCGTTTTTCCTCAGATGTCTCCTCTATGCATACTTCTTTAACTTAATCAGTTGCTAAACCCTAGAACTCAATTCCTTCCTCTACGCCCACATGATATGACTTATCAATTTTAATGATGGAATGTACGGTGACGTTGGTGGGTAATTTTAGAATTTATTCTCATGAATCCAACCTCCAGTGGGTATTATGTAGGGCCCTGATCATTTTCCAAGAGAAATCTTGTTTATATATATATATATATAATTATATATATAATATAATATATATATATATTATATATGCATGCTAGCCTAGCTCCCATACATATTCTTATTCATATATCTATATATATATATATATATATATTATTAAATATATATATATATATATATATATATTATATAATATATTAATATATATATATATATATATAATATATATATATATATATATAGATTATATATAATATATAAAATATATATATATATCATATGCTATATATCTGTATAATATATATAATATATATTATATATATATATATATATATATTATATATATATATATATATATGTATATATATATATATATATATTATATTTATTATAGGAATACTGTTAGAGGTTATATCTGTGTATGTAGTGTGTAAGTGTGTGTGAGTGTGTGGGTGTGTGTGTGAGTGTTTGTGTGTGTGAAAGTGTGAGTGTATGTGCGTGAGTGTGAAAGTGTGATGTGTGTATAGTGGTTGATGTGTGTTAAAAATTATATATCATTGTTGAAAATTATATTCATTGTTATGTAAAAATTTTAAAAGGCGGTTGAAATCCTGAATAAATTGCCCTTTCCAAAAAACTCTTAAAATATTTTCAATGTTCGTAAAATTGTTACTGAACTTATCATATTTCCAGAAGGAAGATTTGGATGATCTTACAATAAAAGAGCAGGTAATACATTGATTGAAGGATATAATATTTTTATAAATATATATATATAAT
>JABUQX010068583.1:22500-25000 GCA_015478945.1 Trachelipus rathkii | reverse complement strand
CGAATTTCAAAGCTTCATTATAATAGTTTTAAACTCTTCAAATTAATATGATTTTTGGGAAAGGGAGTTTAAAAGCAAAAAACGGATAGCCTATTTTAAATTGTGAATCCATTTCAGTTCAGCTCTCTCTCTCTCTCTCTCTCTCTCTCTCTCTCTCTCTCTCTCTCTCTCTCTCGCTCTCTCTCTCTCTCTCTCTCTCTCTCTCTCTCTCTCTCTCGTTAACTTCCATTCGTAGTAATTCGAAGAAGGACAACAGTCATTTGAATAATTTATGTTCTAACACAATAAGTGTAAATTTGGTAAATTCAAGATTACATAGTGTTCCAGTCCTTTAATAGAGGTCCAAGAGATAATCTGAATTATCTAGAGCATGCGTGCCACTCGCGTTTAAAACATACATGCCCTCAAATTTCTTAGTATATTTCTTAAACACACACACACTATATATTTAGTAAAGGGAGATGTTGAGAGAATTGGTTGTTCTTTTGTTTCTTTTGTTACTCCCCCACATATGTTGTATCTTTTGTATCTTTCGCAACGACTTCCTTTATACGTTGAAAGATCTAAATATCAGTTACTAACTAATTGTTTTCACTGCGGAAATCATCTCTTCCCCTTTTATTAAGGTATGTTATCCGCCTTCGGTTTTGGAGGACTAAGTACGAATAAGGAATAAAAGTTAAAACAACTCTTCATAATAGATTTGATATACTATTCAGAACTTTATATTGATATATTTGTAACTTCCATTGCAAATCGTAAGTGTTATTTTTTTTAAAATAAAAATTATACTACTCGTCAAAATTAACGCACCACTGGCTCATATGACGTTAACAGGTTACAGAAATGACCAGAACGCTGTGTAACTTTATTATGCAAATACAGCATTTGGGCACGTATATTACATTAGGTACAAACATTATTACAGATAATATATATATTAATATATAATATATACTATATATTATATACTATATACTATATACTAATATAAGATATATATATATACTATATATATATATATAATATATATATATATACTATAATATATATATATATAAGAAATAACACTAAAACTAACAAGTTTATTACAGTATACATATTTAATAACATATAATATTCAGAAATAAAAATAAAAGCAAGAAAAGTAATTACTTTTTCGTGTACTTCATTAAAGACGAGCAATATTACTACAAAAAATGATAATATTAAAATCCAAAATGTTAGAAGTATTTGCGAGACATTTTTATTATTTAAATTCCTGAAAAAAAAAATAAATAAATTACCCCATAACTAAGCAGAGACATTTTGCTTCTCAAAAAATAAGAAATTACGATTATTATTAAAAAAATAATAATAATAATAATAATAATAATAATAATAATAATAATAATAATAATAATAATAATAATAAAAATCTGAATAACTTTACTTTTTTTTCCTTTTTGATTCATTTTTAATTTTTAGGTGTCCTTTGAATTTTTTTTACTTTTATTTTTAATTCGTGGTATTTTTTCCCCCTCATTTTCTTTCTTTAATTTTATTCCTTTTTTCTCTTCACTTAGGGATGGCTAAAAATTTGCAAATTCCTTTTTACGCGCCTTTCGTACTCTTAAAACGATCATTATGTGGGCGATTATTTCTTAGCGACTATATCGATATTTCAGATATTTTCTTAATATCGGAAAGCCGAATTCTTTCAAAAAAATTTTTTTTAAAAGGCCGGAAAAAAATAAAATACTTATCCCCCTCTCCCGACATCCTGAAGTAATGAAACTCCTTTTTCCCCACATATTCGTTCTTCGTCTCTTTCCCCAATGTCGTGTTTATAAAGAATAAACCGAAAACATTGGGTTTTAGATTTTCTCCGCTTCCGGAACCCCAAAATTTGACATGCCACATTTTTCAGTTGTTTTCGATTGCTCAATAACTCAGTTTTCAGTTGTTCAGTTGATCAATTGCTTAGTTGCTACCCAGTTAATTTAGCATGACAGTAAATATGCTTTCCCTGCTATCTTTATGTTAGCAATGAAATATCCTACTGTAAATGCGATGTCAGTTCTCGGTCAGAACGAACGCAGTATCATATTAAAACGAATGTTTGCTCTCGAATGAAAAGATAGATTGACTTCCGAGCAATCAATTCAGCTGGTCTTTTTAGATGCCATATATGATAAGATATTGACGCTTCTGTAATAATATAATATATCAATAGTATATATATAATATATATTATATATAAGATATATATATATAATATTATATATATATATATACTATTATATATATATAGTATATAGATATATATATATAAGAAAGAAATAACTTGAGTTACATTAAATAAAAGGAAAGTTAAAAATAGCTATCATATTTTTATTTTCCTTTTTTTCATGAGAAATATTTATAAATTTATTTGTTATTCTGAAACCGTGAAATATTTGAGTCCACTCGAGCCAGCCTGATCCTGATTTACGTGTAGCTTCTGTGAGTGTGTTCTAGT
>JABUQX010068582.1:55000-56286 GCA_015478945.1 Trachelipus rathkii | reverse complement strand
AGGAGAGAGATAGAAAATGAGGGAGAAGAAGAATAATTGTATTTAGGTTTTATGATTTGCAAACGCGTATGATAGAGTTAATAAGGAAAACATTATTGCAGATGTGAGTGATATATGGTGTTGGGTGGTAGGCTTCTGAAAGGAAATCAAAAGTATGTATGAAGAATAAGTGAAGCGTGTGTAAGAATAAATGGTGTCAATGGTGATTGGTTTAGGATTAATAGCGGAGTAAGACAGGGTTGTGTATGTCTCCTTGGTTATTCAATTTGTATTGGATGGGGTTTATGAAAGAATTCGAGGTGGGGATGGCAGGAAATGGTGCAGGAAATGGTGGAGAATGGAGTTGAGTGGAGGGTGCCCTACCTAATTATATGCGGATGATTTTGGTTCTTGTGTGGCGAATCTGAAAGAGAGTTTTGAGAGGATTGTAGAGAGATTTGGCAGGGTGTGTGAAAGGAGGGGCTTGAAAGTAAACGTGGATAAGGGTAAGGTTATGGTTGTGAGTGAGGACACTCCTCAGTGTGAAGTTATGTTAGATGGTGAGCAGCTAGAACAAGTGTCTGAGTTTAAATATTTAGGGTATATGTTGGATGAGAAGGGAACGGACGATGCAGAGTGTAGTAGGAAGTTGTGAATGGCAGGAAGGTGGCTGGTGCAATTTTTTAAATAAGTTGTGGAATATATATGGACTAAGTCTTGAGTGTGCTAGGGTCTTACATGAGGGTATGTTGTTACCTGTGTTCTTGTATGGTAGTGAGACTATGGTCTGGAATAAGAAGTATAGATCTAAAGTTCAATGTGTTCAGATGGACAATCTTAGGGGTGTGCTAGGTGTGAGAAGAATTGATAAAGAGAGGAATGGACGTATTAGAGAGTGGTGTGGTGTGAAGAAAGGGGTAAATGAGAGAATAAATGAAAGTATGTTGAGATGGTTTGGTCATGTGGAAAGGATGAATGATAGTCGGTTGGTTAAGCGGATGTATAGTGGTGAGTGTGTTGGGAACCGACCGGCTGGGAGACCGAAGAGAAAGTGGATTGAGTCGGTGAACGAATGTCTGAAGGAGAGAAATGTGAGTTTGGCAGAGGCGAGAATAAAGGTGCATGATAGGAGAGAATGGCGGGGTTTTGTATGGGGGCATGGTTGTGGCCCACCTGGGCCAGGGGATGAACCCTTACATTGACGATTTACCATAGTGAGGGTCCGTCGCGGTCCCATGATGCTCTAGGGTGGATTTTCTGTCTGTGACGAGTTCTCACAAATTAATGGTACAGAGGGGGCGGTAAGG